>BMAT01000137.1:52023-76921 GCA_019649035.1 Elysia marginata
AAAGAGGGAAGAATTTTTTAAACCAAATTTACTTTTTAAAGTTTCTAGACTTCAAATTTAGATCCAGAAAAATAAAAGGAAATGGCGCTTGAGAAAAAAAACCCATAAGAAACAGAGATAACGAGGGTGGAAGAGGTAAAAGCTGGTATCGTGTCAAATGATATGAATTCAAAGGTACCATAGAGAACACCAGAATTGAAAAATTTAGAGAAAATTAGAGAAGGAAGAGGTGAAGGAGACGTCATTTTAGCTGTTTATTTCATACTTTAAGTTTTACAAGGGGAAAGGGTAGGAGAACCATAGGCGTAAGAAGATGTAGAGGAGAGAGAGCAAGAGAGAAAAAGATTGAGAGAGAGAGAGAGAGAGATGGAGAGAGAGAGAGAGAGAGAGAGAGAGAGAGAGAGAGAGAGAGAGAGAGAGAGAGAGAGGGTGAATCATGATTTTTTTCAGATACACCCAAAATTTAATTTTTACTCACAATAATGCGTAGAGCACAAATAAAGAAAAGCAAACCTTACCGAGGTTGTGTTACAAACTCAATCAAAGTGCTGTTGATATATATACATACGTTTTTCACCATTTGTAGAATAAGTTATCCAGTTAGTAATAATACATGTAATAATAACAGCGTAATAATAATAATAATAATAATAATAGTAATAAAAGAGCATAAATAATAATAACAATAACAATAATAGCAATAATAACAATGATAAAAATAATGATAATGACAATAATAATGTCCATTTACACTATTGGCCTATTCATATTTTACAAAAACAGTTCACCTAGAAGTTTTGAAAAACTATTTTTTTCCGATTTTTGTTTTGTTCTGATAGAGGACGACGTGACTTACTGCAAGTGGAGTTAGCGAGGACAAATCCAGCTTCACACAGAACTGTAGTGTTAAGAGACATTACACCTCTGTAGACAATACCATAACTCTCCTGCAAAGGAAAACAAATCAATGCACTATATAGCGTTGACAATTTAATTAAACACAAAATGTTATTTCATTAGCTTTTTTCTTTCGCTCTTAGGATCTGTAGCACAACTCTAATTTTTCAGTTTGTTTTCATTTGACTGTTATTCTTTTAAGACAACATAACAACTTTGAAACATTTCAACTCATCAAGCAAATAAATATGCTGCCCATAAGGAAAAGTACCTTGAAACAACAAAAATTTAAGGGTTTGGATTACATGAACCCTAAAACTTTCGTATCTAGTTGACATGATTAGTAAGCTTAGTTTGCGTACACACTTTTAATGTGAAAACTTACAAGGCTTCAATTCGTCGATGAATGCGTCTTTTTGACTCGCACAATTTCTGTACACATCTTTTTTTTCTCTCATTCTCTGTTCTTATTCTCTCTCTTTATATTAAAATAATTACGTAACTATGTAAGCTTATGAGTATGAATATTAGTGCTATGAAGTAAAAAAAAATTAAACAAGGGCTTTTTAGTAAAAACTGCAACAAGATTAAAGTTCAAACCTACCAGATTTATAAAAACGTCTTCTGCAAACAGCGCTTCCTCTACCACCCTCTCTGTTCTCCGTACAATCACACTGTCGTTTAAGTTTTCTCTGTGTTAAAAATCAACGGAAAACAAAAAATATGAATTAATTTATGTGAGCTGGTTTGAGAAAACTTACAAAAATGAATAATTTGAAATGTAGTACCCATTCTGAAAGTTTGGCTTGATTAGCTGACTGTTTCCAAACCCGATCTCGGTATCCTACCAAATTTTAATGTCAACAGATGGCCATATTAAGCAAGTTTTTGTTTTTCACTTACAACTGTTCTGAAATGGTAACAGCTTATTTTATGTTTTACATTTACTTTGCTCCATACTGTTGTAACCTTGTCAAGTTTTTGTCGGAGAGAAGAGACAGAAAGAAAGGAAAACGTGAGATGAAGCCTAGGTGGCCTGTGTCTTACACTCATCCCCCTCCTTCCCACTGTCCTTAGTTCCGAGTAGTAGTGTGAGATAAAGGATCTCTTTCAAAGACTGTCTCAGTGGTCAGACTGATACCCTAGGTAACTGAAGTAATTTAAGGTGGGTTTACACGGTAGATTTCTGAACGGAAAATCAGAATAATATTTCCCGGTGGAATCAGAACGAAAATTTTTATTCTGATATCGCCATTTTCGCGGAGCTCTTACATCATGCCAAAAAAGAAACGAAACGAAGTTTAGGCGCCACGTAATCTAGATCTAATCTAGCGCCTAGAATCTAGATCTAATCAAAGCGCTGAACCTTTTGCGCCAACTACACTTAGATCTATATCTCGATGTAGGAATATTGCACGATTCCCGCAAGACTGGCTATACATTCAAAACAATATGCTTAGAACTATTGTGTTAGTTGATTGGCATTTTCTTTAGTGTGTGGATTTCAGAAGCAAAGTCGAGCCCGATTTAGTGGTGAAAGAAACCGCTATATTGTTGAAAAATTTTGAAGTTCGAGATGATAATCTATCTTACAATGCGCCGCACGTTCTGTTTCTCGCAAAAAAATTAGAAATCTATCATTTTGCAGATTTCGGGGGGAAATCTCCCGAAAATTCAAAAGGTAATGAAATTACGAGTGGTAATCTACTTGTTCGAACGCTCCAAAATTGATTTTCATTCTGATTTGGCATGCCATTTCAGAAAGGTGTAAATTTACCTTTAGGTAGAGAGAGAGAGACAGACAGACAGAGACAGACAGAGAGAGAGACAGAGACAAAGAGAGAGATGAGAGCAATATATTAGTCCCAATGGTGGTGTTTTCTAGGAAAGGTCAGAGAGAGAGACAGAGAGAGAGACAGACAGACAGAGAGATGAGAGCAATTTATTACTCCCAATGGTGGTGTTTTGTAGGAAAGACTAGAGAGAGAGAGAGAGAGAGAGAGAGAGAGAGAGAGAGAGAGAGTGTGTGTGTGTGTGTGTGATTTTGATAAACAGTGCGCAAGAGTCAACCTGACCACCCAGGTTGATTGGTTGTTTGAATTTTAACTTCTCTCTTCAACTACAAGGTTATATCAGAGACGGCGCTTGGGACAATTGAAAGCGTGCAGACACACTGATGTAAGCAACGCTTGCATACACCACACCCAGTCACATTATCCTGACACCGGGCCGACTAAATCCATAATGCCAGACACTAGGCGGATCAGCTGCTAATACCAATTTTAAAGTCCTTGGTTTGACTCGGCCGGGGATCGAACCCACACCTCCCGATCTCTAAGCGAGTGTCTTACCACTAGGCCACAGAGCCGGTCTGACCACCCAGGACACCTTATCAACTTATTACAGCGTGGCCTTATTGACTTCATGACCCAAGGTTGCAGAGGTAAAATGGTTCTTTTTTTTTTGTAATGGTGACACATCAGACCAGTAGTTAGAGATAGAAGGCGCTCAAAATAGGTGTTGAAGAGATGCGTTATCTTTTATTTATAAGCATCGCATGCTAGGTGACATTGGTGGGTCGGTCTTTTTCGCACGCTCTTGCTTTGAGGAGCAGATCGCGATTAGTGGAGCCGAGAGGAGAGAAATAGCCGATAGAGATTTTTGTTGAGTTAAATCTGATTTATACTAGGAAGATTTCAGTAACAAGAGTAGAATGAAATTTATAACGAAGCAAGCCAAGAAAGTATAACGTTATCTGCCGTCTGCAGCACAAAGAGAGATAGATAGAGAGATAGAAAGAGAGAGAGAGAAAGAGAGAGAGAAACATATATAGCAGAATTTGCTTTTCAAGGCATGACCACCCTCTAATGGAGAGCAAGAGGGTGGAGAGTATATAACTGTGTAGTCATTATTCAACACAATAATTAACCTTGGTTGGCCTGTAAGTAACCCTCAAACCCTATTAAATCCTAAACCCTAATAACAGCTTTAGCAATGTGTTCCTTTTCTAGTTTTACAAAAAATATAGCCCGCCTTACCTGTATGCCTTATGGATTGAAGTATAAATAATGGAGTGACAGAATGTGTGAACTCCTGCATAATTAAGTCATGAGTACGGTAGCAAAGGAAAAAAATGAATACAAACAATGGGTAGACAGTAACCTCCACCCACCATCAAAACCTAAATTCCAACGGATCATATTAATTTGCAGCGAAATATTAGGTCACTATGTAAGTGTAATACTCTGTCTCTAACATTTGGTCCTTTGTTAGGTAAGAAGGTACAGTGGTTAATTATAACCTGCCAGAGCATCATAGGCATCAGGTTAAACATTTCAAAGCATAATCGCTCTATATAAAACGCTTAATAAATTTTTATTGCTGTGATACTGAGTATGTTGTAATTAGGATCAAAAAGCATGTAATTTCCTGTTACCAAAAATGATTGGGAAAGAGAATGCAACTCACGATATGTCCATTGCTGTAACCCGTATTTCCATGGCATCCCCGGCGTAGCCTAGACCCATTGCCCGCATGGACTTGACCTGGGGATAGTGAATATTCCTCTTCTTTCTGATAATGTGACCCATGTCACAACCTTTGACTCGACTTGATTTGACGTTTGAGCAGTCTGGGTCACACAGACCCGACCATTGTTGGGAAAGGTCTTCGAAGAACATCGATATTATCTGGACAAAAATAAAGATATCGATACAGCCGAGTTAAGTCTGTTCCTAAGCTGTTATTATATAATATTACAAAAGTGATTAAACTAAAATTGGTTAGAGTATAACTATTTTTATTCTGTTGCTTCGTATTTTTTGTAACGATTATGAACTTAATATGACATTTAGCTTTACTTTCTAAACAAAGCGAGTGTTCGGTTATTCTTTCCTCCATGCTAATAGCGCCAATTGTCTGTACCTTCAGACAATCAAACCTTGATGAAATATTTTATTGTAATCATAGATATTTATTTGCTTTTCTATTATACCCAAATATCATAGGAAAGAGTAAAACTAGACACTTACGTGGTTAATGGCACCTTCAATCACTGGTCTATTCTCACAGGAAAGTATGTCAAAGATGAGAGTTGTCTCCAGATCAAGTTGATTGGTTCTTTCATCCTCTACCTCAGCTGAGAAGAGAAAATAGGTGGGTGAGTGAGCTGTGTAGATAGACTGAAAGATAAAAAGACATAGATGTATTTAGAGAGACAGGTAGGGAGACAGGTAGATAAGTTAATGTGTGGATAGGTAAAGAATTTTTTAATTTTTTATTTAACTATAATAGATAGAAAGATAGTTAGGCAAACATATAAATAGATAGATAAATCGATAGATAGGTAGGTAGATAGGTAGTTAGATAGATAGATAGATAGATAGACAGATAGATAGATAGAGATAGATCGATAGATAGATAAATAGATAAATGGATTCTATATTTTTATGTCATGAAATACAGTGCTCAACTTGTATATGGAGCTTTTGTATACAGGTACATATATATAGATAGATAGGTAAATGGATGAACCGACTGCTTTCACTGATTGATCAGATAAATCGGATTTTTCAAATCGCTTATCTGCTGTAGTGCAATCACCCTGTAGAACTTCACTGAATATGAATTTAACAAACACTTGCAAATTTGTATATCTGTTTACACATCTGTTTGTTTTCTTCAAAATAAACAAGAGCTGCCATCTATCTTACCTGGTTTAAGTACACAAGATTTACTTCCGCTTGCCACAGTGGTATAACCGTAAGGACATTTCTGACAGACCCTGTGCTCCCATGGGTCTCGGACAAACCCCAGTGGACACATGAGGCATTTCTGACGAACATGACTAAACTCGTGACCATCGGGACAGTCCACTGGGAAGGCACAATGCGCAACACGTTTAAGAAGATGTGATAAAGCAAAACAAACAGGCTATAAATAACAATTACTTAAATACAGCGGCGCGAAACGTCCATGGATTGTAATAGTCTTTGTGTGCTCTTCTTTATTCATAGGGTTAGGCCGCGAAAATCTCAGAAGATAAGATAATAGATTACAAATCAAATAAACACATAGGGCAAAGCCAGTTTTATCAAAACCCACAGATTTTCTTTCTGCTTTGATCTCCAAATCAGCATTGCTTACCACAACGTGAGGCATAACAATTATTTTTGCTCTTTGAATTTATACTCATATCAATGTCAATACCGCCCTACCCATGCACTGGTCAATGTTGTCTGCTCCTGACTCTGGGGTGGTCAGTCCTTCCGGGCAGGGGAGACAAGAAGTCTGACTAGCCAGAGGTTGGTAACTGGACTTGGGACAAGGGAAGCAACCCGGCTCATCCACAGCGCCAAAGGACCCTAAATGGCAGTCATCTGAAAAAAAAAGAATTATCGGTCATTATTCTTGTTAGCGCCTTAAATGTCGAAAATAAACGGATGTTAAGGCAAAGCAGAAATTAAAGAGCACCCTGAAGTAAAATTATTTTGTCTTCTTTTTTTCACAGAGAAGGGGCTAATGAAACAATTTTACTATAGGAAAAGCTAGCACCTTTTGTATCGTTGGGGTATAAACAGCTACTGGAGGACTACAGACCAAAAGTTAGAAAATATATTTTACACATTTTGTAAATTATTTGAAAAAGAACAACCAATCGATGTTTATTTTTTTGCTCCCTCCTGCTCTTCTCAAAGAGTTACTAACCTCTAGACAGGGAGAGCGACGTTTTTATGGCCTGAGTGAGAGGGTAGGGTCCCTGACCACAGAAAACTCCGCTGAAATCATCGTCTGCCAGGGAGGAGACAAACAGCCCGCCCAGTTTGTTATCCTTTACGTAATTGACCTAAGAAGGTTCAGTCCGAATATCTTTCATTTTATACAGAATTGTTGTAGGCTTAACATATTTCAGCTTATACACAATTGTTATAGGCTTGATATCTTACATATTTTACAGAATTGTTGTAGTTTTAATATATTTCAGCTTACACACAATTGTTATAGGCTCAATGTCTAACATTTTATACACAATTATTGTAGGTTTAATATATTTCAGCTTATACACAATAATTGTTATAGGCTTAATATCTTAAATGTTTTAGACAATTGTTGTAGGCTTAATATCTTACATATTTTACACAACTGTTGTAGGTTTAACATCTTACGTCTTATACACAGTTGTTATATTTATTATCTTACATCTTATACACAATTATTTTGTAGCTATTTCTCTTCTCTTTTGATTATTACAAATTTGCTTTTTTACAAATATTCTGTTGATCTTATTCAAGTTTAACAAAGATATCGCAATGAATAAAAATGTCAAAGATGGTTAGATCTCGAAGGTAGAAAAGAGCGCTTTTAGTGAATGATATATGAACTAACCACAGATGATTTTTAGGTATAATTAGCCTTTGCTTTGAGTTTAACGTATACATTTCTCAAATACAGAGGCTTTACTTAATAATCCACCATATTGCAATAATCTTTAATAGATTTACACACCATACTTATACTAAAAAAAATAGCAAATAGCCTTTCGAGGCATCAAAACAATAATTGTCTCTTACACACCAAAGGCAGGAACATTGACGGTAGAACATCTTGACTTTTATAATCTCTGCTTGTACTTGTACCAGTACCTGAACTATACGGAAACCCTCGAGTAACACTTGTAAATGATCTTTTACAGTGTATGAAATAATTACGACAGTAAATCTATTTTGTCTATTTTCAAGTAATATTCTTCGGATTTCAAGATAAATTAGAGCATTATGTTTAAGAAGGAAACCCCTAAATTTATTTTTATCACAAGACGAACCACGCCAACTATGGATCTGTTATAGATACACCGATAGCTGAATAAACAGATACAGTAGTTTCGCCTCATAATGCTCTAGTCAGCCAGAGATTTAGGCCAAACTTCCTCTGTCTGAAACTTTCATTTGTGTGGAATTGGATGGCCTAGTGGTCTGTTCGTCTGGTCTCTAGTCTGGCAAGGCGGCGGATCCCGGCGAGTGGTGCGAGTTCGAATCCTACTCTGTTAATTTTCTGTCTTGTACTGTCTCGTTCTGCCTTTCGCCTCGTCTGTTGCTAAATCTCTGAGTTTGTAATCATCTTACTTTACTACTATACTTATTCTATACGATCTCACTCTAGCTCTGTTGTCTCGGCCTCCTATGTTTTGATAGCTTTCTCCCATTTTCTATACTACTCTATCTTTCTCGCTTTCTGGTTTTTTTTTTTCATTTTTATTTCTATGCTCCCCTCTTTCACCTGCCTCCCCTACACACATATCAAAGGCGTCTAAAATTTTTAAAATTTTTGGCAGGATATGTTATCTGGCAGAGTGGTTAGCGCGTCTGACTCGCGATCTGGAGGTCGTGGGTTCGATTCCCGACCATGCCATGTTGCAGTTGCCTTGGGAAAGCAATTTACTCTAACTTTCCCCAGTCCACCCACCTGTAAAATAGGTACCCAGCTACAGGCAATTCTTGAATTTGTGATATGCGCCTGCAACACCCTGCATATGGGTTTAAAGTGACCTTAAATGTACTGGTCTGCTGGGGCGTCAGTGGCGCTGCTCTTGTGGCGACACAGTTACGCTGAGTAACGAAGCCAAATTTCCCGAAAGGGATTAATAAAGTGAACAAAAAAAAATAAGTTCAACAACTTCACTTCATTAATTAGTTTTCTATGTATCTGTATTCCTCTCTGTCTGTCTGTCTTTCCACCTGTCTGTCTATTAATCTTTCTTTCTGCGCTTTTCGACTATCTTACCTTTGCCAGGACGCTCTGAACATCGTCGTAGGTGACAATCTCATCGGGACTAATAGCATAAGGTGCTTGATGCTCAAAACTGAAGTCAGACACCCAGCCGTTAGCCAGGAATCCACATACCTAAGACAAAAACGTTTAGCACATTGTCGAGAGAAAAAAGAGGTTAAGTGAAAACAAGCTTCCTTTTCAGTTATGGATGACTTTATTTGCTGTTTAGTTGGTGTTATCATTGAACGTAAGCAAATTAACAGGCAGAGCTGTATTTATTGCAATTTTTCAAAGAACTTAAACTGACAATAATCAACTCTTTTGGGCAGGGTATTTGCTTTATTTTGGTTGCTCTAAAATGAATTATTACTGGTTGTTCTCGTTTGTCTGATTGTTTGCTTGCTTGCCTAACTGAAAGAGATTCTCTAAATAGTAGCTTTAGCAGAGCTGTCACGCGGCTTTTTGATGGGGCAAGCTTAAAGCTGGGTCTTGCAACACTTAGCACACACTGCCAAAGCTCCCTGCGCTGCCCCCTCCATAGAAAAAGTAATAGCGTATTGGGCGAATCTTTTGCATAGTGAGAATACTGCACCTCTGTGGAAAATACTAGTACCTCATAAAAAGCCAGGAGCCCAGCAGTTTGCGTATAGGGGCCAGGCTCTCCGGCTCCACCGTGCTCGAACCCGAAGTACTTCTGGCTCTCGTCGGTCGCGTTTGCGAATTTGAGGGAGCGCCCGTGGGTTGAGATACCGAGGATCAGTTTCGACTGCGGTACACCTAGATACAACAGGTATTGTACCGCAAAATCCTGGTGGAAGGAGCATACAGGCAGTTCAAGAAATAACTCTTAGATACTAGGAAATCTACCTCCTGGTTCGTCATTTTGTTATTGTTGTTTAAATTGCTCTTGAGCGGTCTTCAGTCTTATACGAGTATTTCACAAAAAATACCCCACGAAATACAACAAAAAGCGTTTGGTATAATCTCATAATTGCAAGTGAAATCGGAAAAATAACATGTTCAAACTAATTTATGAACCATTTTATAACAAAAGGTTTATCGAAATACGAGTTGAATAATTAGGCAGCATTTATCTTCACATCACAAAATCAAGATACATCTATGCAGTCGTACCGGCCATCACTGCATTTTTTAATGAAAAGACGTGCGTTGAACATAGCGTCTATGTACTCGTAGCAGATATGCTTGGAAGCCATGGCCTCTAAAAGTTTCAACCGTAGGGTTGTGTGACATTATGTTAAGTGCCATTTCAAAATAGCTGTTGACAAGTATAAAATCTACTAGGTTTTTTTTTAGACAACGTTTGTATAAATTCTTTAGATACAATTGGTAAGCCTCCCCACTTTTGAATGGCGTTTTTTAGATGAAAGACACCTGTTTTTTTTTTTAAATAAAGAAATTCTAAATTTTCAACATGGACACTTTGCGTTGTGTCATGCGAGACTCAAATGGCTCTTAGGCCTGTTGTGTTTGAGAAAACCTTGCTATCATGAAAATGTTGGGTAAGACTTCGAAACCTAGTAGCCATTAATGCGCTGTGCGGGACGTCAAATTTCATACAATTAATCACTCTAAGCTTTTAGTTAGATAGTTATATCCTGAAAACTTACAGAAAATTTAAGGCTTCGCAAAGTAGGGCCTTTGTATTATGTAGGTGAAAGGGTCACATTAGTGCGAAACTGCAGCAGGGAGGGTAATGAAGGTAAAATTCATTAAATTATCTTATACGAGAAGTAGCTACAGTAAATTGCGTCGTCTTGCAGCACCTCTCTAAAATGTTCCCATCAAACTAAAGCAAATAACACTCACCGCATTGAGCACTGCGGCATACCCTTGCTCTTCCTGCCGGGAGAACAGCGCGCTGTGGTGACCGACAAGGGAGATATCTGCGGTGTAGAAGTCGTACGCCTTCACCAGGACGTAGTCAGCGTTTCTGGTGGAGTTTAAAAGTCAATTTGATAACTTTATAAGTTTAGTCGAAACAGAAACCATAAAATGTAGAAGTATCGCAACTAATGTTAAATGTCGATCTTCTGCGTTTTCTTGAGATACAATTAATTGTGCTCCTCCGTGGTATCTCAATAATAGGAATACATGTATGTTCAAAAGAATCTTTTAAATACCCCTATTAACTACATGTACGAGTATATCTACAAAAAAGACAAAATTTCATATTACTAAGCTCTTATTTATGCCTAATATACTTTTAAATAGTTAAATAAGTTATTTTGAATATAAATTAAAACTTTGAAACCAATACGGAAATAGAGGAAACGCCTACCCAGAAACAAATTTAGGGATTAAAGATGTTTCAGATTCGAAATATCAGTACAAGCAATGACATGCTTATGTAAAAAAACTTTTATGTTGACCATCAATATTTTGAATGTTCTCCAGTTTTCGTTTTCTGTTCAAATCGCAAAGAGCCATCGTCACCTCCTCTTTCCCTTTACCCAATATCTATCTATCTATTTATCTATCAATCAATCTATCTATCTATCTATCCATCCATCTACATATCTCTCTCTGTAGCACAGACATTATCTTTCACTCAAATGTAATGTAAACCTTGCTTATTTTTCATTACTGGATAAAAATTTTTTGTTTATAAAATTTATTAAAAACATTTCCAAACCCAATTTTTTGAACTCTATTGGAGCTAACAATTTTAAAAAATTAAACATTATTAAAAGTCAAATTTAAATGCACCGAGTTCCTCTCCCCTCTTTTCTCTTATCTTCCTTATCTTACTGGGCAAGCTGTTGAACTCTGTAGGCATCATCTACCGTGTATTTTTCTCCAGACATCAACACTAGCACCATCAGTCGAGAGTTATGGCCCTTGGATTGAGAAATCTCGGCAAAGTGACGAAACACAGTCTTAAAGGGGAGAGAAAAATGGTGAGCGACCACCGCAATGATATGAGGAAGATAGAAATATTCATGGGATGACAATGATAACGACGATGGCGACAGTTGCAATGAAACAAAAAAAAAATCAAACACATCATACGAAAATAATGATAGACCAGTTGATTTAAATATTAATTATAATGATAACAGTGGTTCTAAGTAATGAACAATATAAGGTATTAATTTTAATGTTAAGTAAATTTTAAATGACAGATACAAATTTGCAATTAAACTTATATGAAATTTTAATCAGAAAATTCAAAGGAGCGTCTTATAAATCATATACGAAACAAAAATACATAGCATGAACATTCGTCTTTATGTTCCAAAAATCTTAGTGGAACTGTAGGGAATTGATCAGTTTTAGACTTGCAGCTTTATTTTCTTAAAAAAAAAATAATTACTTGGTAATTATACAAGCATTGAAAAGATTCACCATCTGTGTTTGTAGTTTAATTTCTCGAAACAAGTTAGAGAAAGAATTGAAAAATCTCCCAGTAGTACTTAGCCATCTCATGCCTCTATTAAAAGTACAGAGAATCGATCAATAGGGAATACTCCCAAGAACAATATAGCACTATTATCAGACACTAATTTACAACATGCTTTTCGCTCCGGTAATTATCTGGGTCTTGTCTTGTTAACGTATATAAGTTTATAAATTGTATCATTTAAAAATATATCACATCTTCCTCATATTATTATAATGCATGAAAAAAACTTATGTATATATTTTTAATGTTTTAAAGCCAAGCATGGATATTTATTTTCCATCAATGTCAGTTATAAATCACCTATCCTTACCAATAAAAACATAGCGTTTAATTATCGTTGAACTTAAAATTGTCAATAATATTATGTTTTTGTTCCCTTGACTCTTCATGATACTTAAAACGTGATCTGCACACTTTTCCTCTTTACCCTCTCATGAACAGTTGTTCTTGTACTTCTTTACATCAAGACGTCAAACGAAAGACTTAGGAGACGTGAAACACCACTAGTTACCTCCACCAACAGCGGGTACTTGTCCACGTCATTTGGCTCGCTGTTGCCCAGTCCAGGGTACATCCAGTCAAACAGTATTCCGTCGAAATTCCTTTAGCACATTAACCACACGAAACAAGATGTTTCAATAAAGAAAACTGATATTGAAGTTAATATGCTAATTTGTTGTCGCTGTTTTATAAAGCATATTAAAGTTGTCATTGTTTTGCGTTTTAGTTTTCCTTTTTAACTATGAAAAAGGAACCTAGTCGTTCTGGTATCCATTGGTGAGGAGGCAGATCTCAGTGTGAAACCAAGGCAACTGAGGCATCAAAACATCTTCTTTGAATTGTGTTTGTGCGGAAGTATATCAGATAGAGAGTTGGGTTGTAAAACATAGCACTCTGCAAGCTGCACAATACAACAGTCAGTACGAGTAAAACGTATGCAAGCTAGGAATAGTTTACGCTTCATTTCCACATCATATTTTTCACCACCACTATCATTCTCTTTATATTACTGCCACTCTGTCACTCCCTCTCTGTCTCTCTGTCTGTCTACCTGTTTGTCTGTTTGTCTTTCTCCTTGCTCCTGTTTCTGTCTGTCGATATGTCTCTCTCTGTATCTGTTTCTGTTTATGTCTCTCTTTCTCTTTTTTGATGTTCTCTATGTCTCCAGTTGTATCTTCTTCCTGTGAAGTTTTGTCTCAACGAAGCGAACAGAAATTATAATTTTTCAACTTTAGGGAGACTTTCCTACAATAAAGTCGATAAAGAAAAATGACGGTGATGATGGTCATCAGTATGATAACCAAACCTCATGTACCTTAAAACACGTCACATGACAAGTTGCTCATATTTCAAAAGTAACATTGTTGTGGGAATGAACACCCCGTTTGTAACTAACGTGATCAAATAGCGCTTAATGCCGCTTTATTTCATAATAAAAATAGTCATGATAATAAAATCAAGAACATTGTGTCGTTTTGCGATTTCGAGTACAAAATAAAAGTTTAGGGACATTCATTATAACAATAATTTATCATTTAAGGTATGCCCTAAGAAAGAATTAAATTTTCAAAATGTACAAGTAGTCGTGCCTTTTTACACATGAGAGTAAACTAAGCGCGAGTCAGGATTAAATGTGGGCACACAGTATTAAGTTTTTGCCATTTTCGTAACGATTACTTCGTAAACTTTAGGAGGTTGAAAAATATGACATTAGCTTTTCTGTTATTTGAGATATTTTATTCAAAGGAAGAACGAGACCTTTTTTTAATTTTGAAAGCTCTCTAATTACACAGTAATCTGGACAACTCATACGTGGTGTACTTTGGTTGTTTGACGAATATACACAAAAGATTTTATGCGCTACGGGCCCGCTCAAGAGGACGAAGCCCATAGCGGAGGAAATCCAAGATGGCTGATGGGCTAGCGGTATTACTAACCAAGCGAATCATTTTTATGAACGTTAGATCAATGCCACTGCTAAAATGTATAAAAATATTCCCAGAACATACAAAAAAAGTAAAAACAATATTAAAAAGGGTTAAAATATAAGTCTATTTACATTCTAAGAAACAATTAAGTTAATAATAAATGTAAACAGTCTTTTCTCTTACTTTTGCTCTAAAATTGAAAAAAAAAAGACAAAGCCATAGAGAAGGACTCAGACCCAGTTCATATAAATCTGTATTAACCTGTCTGTGAGAAAGTCCGCGGCGTTCTTAGCAAACTCTTCCATGGAGTCAGTATCATTGGCGACAACACTGAAATCATCCGAGATAGCCGTGGGACCGCCCACTCCCAGTATGATCTTCAGTTGAGGATCGCTCTGTTTGAGTGACACCACGGCTTGGTAGTTGCCTGGTGACCCACAATGGGGTGGGGGAGGGGGCGGATGGGGAGAATCAGTTAAAATACACGGTTTTTCTGTAATCCGTGTAAGGTTTGAGGATCTTTTGATGTATTGCCGTGTTTTGTGCTCTCTGTTAATCTATATAGTTCCATTGCAATCGCCATCTTTATCACCGTCGTCAACATCATTATCATCGAGTCATAAGATCATCATCATCATCATCATCATCATCATCATCATCATCATCACTATCGTTCACATTATAAACTTCATTTAACACCATGCTTAATAACACCTTAATCATTATTGCCATTACCTTTGTCATTATCTTAAACGACAATATAATTCCAAAATAAAAGTCTGCTGTATCGCTTTCGACTTATTGGTTCTGGGAGGAAACATATTGCGCATAACGGTATAATAAAACAAGAGACTTGTACATACTTTCCTCAAAATCGCCAGCTGGAGCCAACTCTAAGTTCACCGTATCTATCGCGGCATAGGTGTAGACAATGTGGGTACACAGGCGAGGGGGGTCAAGTGCGCCTGAGACAGAGGCGACGTAAGTACTGGGGTCAAACTGGCCTTCGTATTGTCGGTACTGAGCGGAACTGTCCATCATACACATCCTCTGGTAGATATTGCCGTTCTCTTGTGCTGAAGCTAGTTGTAGCACTGGGGGATGTATTAATATACAGCGTAGTATAAATTTCTTATCATGAAATATACTGCTAAACTGATGCAAAGTGTTTCTTTGTAAAAACATTTTTTGTGTGACTGTTAACTCATGTTCTCGCAATACAATATAAGTTTAATTATCACCATCAATGCACTTCACGCTTTGTAGGATAGACCACGGACAAGTAAATGCCACCCACTTTGGTCCTGAAAAAGCTATTCAAGATGACTCTCTCTATATTTTTTCCGTCGCTGTAAGTTTTTTTACATTGTATGCAAAAAGGAGATATCAGTGTTCTCTGCATAGTAAAAAGCTATTGAAGAATATGGAGAACCTGAAAATGATGACTCTTAACACTATTCTTCTCACTATTTGGGAAAGTCAGTCAGCCCAATCAAGCTAACATTCTAGGGGGTATGTAATTTCCATCTTATTTATTGACTTAACATTTCAACTTACACGGAACATTTAACTTCCGATTTCAGAGCCTCTCAAGTGCCAGATCTCTTTACACTATACAAAAAACAATATTGACACTGTTTAGCCCAGTGTAGCCTGCTGATGAAAAAATTTTAGACTTACCTTCATAATTACACCGCTACAAAAAATAAATTTTTAAAATTAAATTTTCTTTTCACATCTGACAGAATTGTGATAATCAAAAACGTTTATAGTAAGCCCCGTTTAAGAATGTTATGAGACCACTATTTTTTTCAAGCTTTACAGCAAGACTTGCATTACTCATTATTAATTTTTTCTTCACAGACAAGTTTCGGTCAACAAAGTTCAAGTTATGTGTAGTCTAATTCCAAGAATACTTAAATAAAAATAAAAACAGCACACGGATATTATGGTTAATGCATAGATTGAAAATTAAATTTTTGCTACATGGCTGTACTTGCTTGCTACGTTAAGTCGATTCAAAAATACCAATGGTTTAGAAAAATAATTGAAGTCAATGATAAACTGACAATATTGTACTAAAAGTACGTCCTTAGAATACGCTTTATTTTCTTTTTCGAAAAGGCCAAAAACCGAGCGCGATTCTAGTTAGATCTCTGGACTAACTCTTCTATGTGCACTCTCGTAGCATGCGATACATTCAAGTGGTACCAAATAAGGAGCAGTGGATTTGTTTTATTAAGCTGCGGCGTCTTTTAATACGTTATATATAATGTCCGATAAGTGAGGCATACGCAAAGTGCATCGATGCAACTACGAAAGAAGTAATCGCGGAAACAGAAAGTTTTGTTGAGGCCAGGCCTAGTCTTACCCGAGGTTTGAGGCAAGAGAAAGGACCTCTGATTTGCTTTGGTTGTTAAAAATAATCTGAAGAAAGGTCAAAACTGATTTACTTATAATGCTTCGCAAACCTTTTTCTTTACTATTATTTTATCCTATTTATGTATTATTGTTACGATTGATTTCTTAGTTAATTTGTATTATTATTGTTGTTGTTATTGTTATTATTATTATTATTATTATTATTATTATTATTGTTATAATTATTATTATTATTATTATTATTATTATTATTATTATTATTATTATTACTATAATCAAAATTCCATCCTCATTTTTAATATTTATATATCTTGTTCATCACATCGTGAGTTCCTGTATCAAAAGACTCAATCGCTTAAATTTACGTTCTTCTATTTATAGTTCCAGGCTAATTTTTTTGGATACAGCTTACCTACTTTTTAAGATGTACGAAGCAGAAAAAACTCTATAATGCAACCATTATAACTGACTCACCTTGCAACAGTCCTAAAGCAACTATGAGGCTCAGCGAAGCCATTTAATGTGAAATTAGAAAATACTTTTAGATCTTTAAACACTGCACTAACGGACTTAATTAATTCAACTAAAATTTCAAAAGGAAACTGTGGGTCTCTTTATTTTGTTCTAGCTTCAGACTGTTACACTAGCAGCACCAAACAAAGATTCCAAGAAATAAACTGAATTAATAAACCACCGTTCTCTCTATATATTATAGTTACAATAAAAATCTACTCTGTGTATCCTACAATCATCATGTATGGTCTATTGTCGAGGGATAACGTTTTAAAGTCGCAGATCTTTCCACTCAATACAGTAGACGACAAGGAAGACAAATCTTTCATATTCTCAAAAGAAGTTGGTACCCCCGACCAAACCCTCTCTCTATCAACCGCCTCCTACTGATTATCATCGAGTCTGTAGCCAAATTGCCAAGACCCCAAACTTGTCACCTCTTCGAACCTGATTCGATCCCCTGTGGCGCATTTCCCTGGAGACAGGGAAGGTTGTAGACAGGTTTAAGATTTTCTTGATGAGTTGATGACAAAGCAAGCAATAAACCGAACGGTTTGGATGTTGGACTAAGGGAGTTAAACCAGTCAGGTTAATTCTCTGTTTGATCGTCCGGCGGTAATAATTTCCCTTAGTTTGGATATTTTTATCAAAGTGGAGGTTGTAAAAAGTTTCTGCATGAATTTACATTGATCGGCTAAATTTAGCGTGCTTCACAGTTTGAAAAAAAGTTCTGTTTCAATTTCTTTGTCTTAAATTCTTAAGATTTTAATTTGATTTCTTTGGACGAAGATTAAATATTATGGACGAATGTCTTACTTCGTTAAATAGCATGAAACTTTTCTTGAGTCTGATTCGTTTGCTTCATTTCTGTTTCGCTACTATGTTCTTCTTCAGCGTATTATCTTTAGTTAAAATAATATACGCTTAGAGAATCCTACACTTTCAAAGTTGGATTAACTTAAAACTCTTCGTAAAGCAAGAAACGCCAGACGTTTTGCGAAAACCCCCCTACAAAACTATAAGAACAAACATTTTTATCAATATATCTTCATAGACACAAGTCAATCCATAATTATGTTTGAAATTCAAAAGGTTATTTGCAGTCTATAGAAGTAGGTACTTTAAGCCATAACAATAAGAGCGTAAAGAGATTTTCTAGTCTCCCAAGTTGATTTAGGCTGATTACACAGAGACAGCTTACATATGTTTTTATGTTCTGGAAAAAATTCGTAAGTTTTTTGCTACTAAAAGCAAAGACAGTGTAGTTTGATAGGTTCAAATTACTTTTGCCACAATTAAAATAGGCGTTCTTAGCCACATCTCACCAGAGAGTTTATCAATGTACGAGTTTGCTTAGTGGTCTTGTTAAGTCAAAATTCACACCTTTTGTGGCCTTTTTTATTTGGGAATATATTGACATAAATAAATACGAAGACATTTGATAAGAACAATTAACTTTGGTACAGCATTGCCTCATATTCCTCTCTCTAATTTTTTAACAATTTTTGTTTGTTTTTAGAGTCACAAAACGCCACGAAACCAAGCGGCTTCTATGACTAACTATAGCCTATAGCAAATTTCAATAGTGGCCAATCTGTAAACCAACTCGGACAATATCTATGCAAGAAATAAAGGCACAGTGTCCAGGCCAAACTAAGAAGATAAATACTTAATTACCTTCTCATTAAGTGTCATTCAGGAACATTTTTCTTAAATGGCCCAGTGACTTAAATCTGAAGACTGAGTCGGTAATTTAATTTAAGCAGTTTTTTAAACGCAATGCCCCGAAAGTTTATAATTGTTGGAACTCTGGACTGCTGGCTCGAATCGTAAAATACGTATGAATTAACATCAATAATTGTTTTCTTTAGCTTTAAAATTAAAATTGATTTTTATTTGGTAAACAAAATCATAGGCAATTACAGTAGATTTATTTCACACACATAGATTTATTATTGCATTTCATTTTTTTAGGGCGTGATGCGTCAAACAAGTACTTTTTTATAGAACGGTACATTCAGAGGGGCCTGGTGGCAATTTTGGGTAACTACGAAAAATATTTTGACATTTAAGACTATGAAATGCTTCTCTTTCCACATTTACATTTAAAAGTGCGATTACTTTTTTCATCTTCGTATTATTAAAAAAAATAGCAAGGTTTTATCATCTTCGTTGTAAATGTATATGGAAAGAATGCCTAACAGAGCAGGCATTAATTATAAATTTCCTCATGCTTTGAATACTTGCAAAAGTTTGTGATGAAAGGTTTAAATCGAACAAAAACAGCGTATTGCTTTTTCTTTGTTGTCACTTTCAAGAAGTTATGTCACGGATATCTAGACCTTGATCTTTAGACAGGCTTTGTTTTTTGTTGTTTTTTTTTAATATAGATTGATTTGTTCTTAACAAATCACATGACAATGGACTTGGTTCTTTCCAACAATGCCACGTTTTGTGCGTAAAGCACAACACCACTGTATTGATTAAAAACTTCTCTACAATTTTGACCTGTGTCAGAGGTCGTTAAGATTAGGACAAAAAGAATGACAGCAAAAGAGGGAGAAAGACAGAGAATAGAGGACTTGAGAAAGAAATCGAACCTAGAGGGGGTAGATGGAGAGAGGGAACATACAGGTCTAGAGAAAAGAACGTCAGATTAGGAGGATGAATCAGAGAGAATGAAAGAGAGATCGCAGGAGCGAAACAGTGAGAGAAAGAGAGAGAGAGAGAGAGAGAGAGAGAGAGAGAGAGAGAGAGAGAGAGGGTAAGCAGGAAGATGATAGGAGGACGAAAGGAAGAAAACAATAGTGAATGTCAGTATGACGTCCCCGCAAATACAAAAAAAAAATCTGTTCTAAATCTCTCCGTCCAAATACGATTATTTTTTTTTCTCATTTCTGTTAATGCTGTTCTACAATTAAAATGATGGATGCGTTTGACAGGTAATGTGTGACTCCGCTACTGTTTTTATCTTCACACCGTCACCAAACGGTAAAGTTGCGCTCTATGGTAAGTTGCGCTCGTTCGGTACAATCAAGGGACAATTTTAGATCGGTGTTGCTGGAAGAAGATTGCTGGAAACATCTAAGTAAAGACGTAATAAATACTCAAAGTGTATTCCAATTATTTATATATATAATGAACGTAGCTATAAATTCCCTTAAGGACTGTGTATAATATTGTTACTTATTTGAATAATCTGCGAAGCTATGAATTCCCTTGAGTAGTATGTATATTATTGGTTTTTGTAATGTGCAGAGCTAATAATATTATTCCTTTAGTTAGTATGTATAATATTATTGCTTATTTGCATAAATTGTTAAGCTATTAATTCTCTCAATTGAAATGCATATTGCTGACTTACATAATATGCAAAGCTAGCAACCCGCATCCAACAAAACTCTTATTAACTCTCAACTGCTAATCGGTGTGTGTGTGTGTGTGTGTGTAACGGGCACCGCCATAGCTTGCTGCATTCTGTCAACATTAATTTTGTAAGCCTAAAACAGGGTAAATTAGACACAAGTCGCTCTGATAGTTTTAAGTTTAAGCCTTTTAAAAAGTATGCTTTATTTGCATTGAAATGAAATATCTCCGCTCATTAAAAAGTTGATAAAAAAGCAGACTCACAACCTGTTACTCTGTGAAATAAGAAACAGGTAGTTTAACGTCTCCTGAGCTTGGTTTATGGCAAACTTATTCGAATAAAACAAGGAAATATGCGATCTAAAATTATGTATAAAAACGTTTCGGGTTTATTATACTGCCTTCCTCAGTTACAACACATAATACAAAGGAAATTTACTAAACACAGTAAGCAAGGGGAACAATTTCCAACCTTTGAAGGGGCATAAAATATACTTTTCAAACATTTGAACCTTTCACAACCATGAGTTAATTTTTTACCCGCTTTATTATGGTTGCCTCGCATTTCAAGCACGTCCATACTAGTATGATTTTATATCGCAGAAAACCAAGGTGTTTATAATGAAACTTTTCGGGCTTATGTCGACACAGATATAGAATGTACGAGAAACGTCAGTTAAAGAACGGGATGAAACATAATCGGACAATCTCTACGCAAGAAATGAAGGCACAGTATCCAGGCCAAAGTAAGAAGACAAATATTTTTTTTCCTTCTCATCAAGTGTCATTCAGGAACATTAATGGACACTTTAACAATACAAGGTATATTAAGTGTCGAAACGAAATCCTTAGTTTGTTATTTTCCTAGCTTGACTCGGCCAACAATTAGGATTCTGCGCATAAATGATGTGTTCATTGTTGTTTGAGGCTGTGATAAAAGGTCGATTTGAATAAACGATGGATTTTGGTGCATAATGTTTTTACACTATCAACATTTTATATTAATGTTTGATAATCCTTTTCATGCTAACATAACTGCGAGAAACTGTTGTAATTATTATTAGTTAAAACCAAGGCACTACATGTGATTCTCATGACTTTTTAAAGTCATGTCAGAGCCATGAGTGACTAGTGTGTCAGCACCACTGGCGACCAAATGAGTTTTGTGTATTAAATGTCGTCATCTGTTCAACTCAGCTGTGCTTAAAATGTTGTTGTTTGGCCTGTCAAGCAAAATTGTGTGGCATCACGTAATTTAATATTAAAATATTTCATTCAGCCTCAGAGTATGACATGACATGACACTTAAGGCATCACACGACCTTTTCTCAAAGGCTCATATTACGCAGTGCGAATGATGATTTCAACCATCTTAGCACGGACATGGTTCTAAACATAAGGCCCAAGCCTGTGAGACATAGCGGAGGTGATCCGATGTCACTAGAAAAAAATGGATCCGCTGAAACGTGAAGTTTTGAGGATGTACTAACTGGCACCGCAACTTGTCAAAATTATTTTACCCTAAGAACGTTCACATTCTGTGCTCGTAAAAAGTATAAATTATACAGATATGGCGAAGCTCTTGCTTTTGGGAGTGGTGGGGGCTGTAATTTTCTACAAGGTTGTAGTTTTCATTGACACCCACCTAGAACTCTATTCTGGGGCTCTAAAAATAAAGTTCCTACGCGCCATGTGTATTTACGATAAAAAGTATCAGTAGCAGTGTTGGCCAGACATTCTGCCACCAGTTCGTTCTCTGAAGTTTTCAGAATCTTAAAGCAGCTTCACTATGTAATTTCTATCGTACAAACTCTTTAAAAAGACGCCAAATTACATTTACCCTTTTGCATTATTATTTTGGAGCCTTATAAGCGCAAAACACGCCAAAGCATTTGCTGAATCTATTCTTGTTTCATAGATCTTAGGTTCTTCAGGGGTTAACCACAGATCTTGGGTTATTCAGGGGTTTAACACAAACTCGCAAGCTATGTGGCTATAACAACGCGCTTCGGACATCATAACAAACTATATTACGCATGCACACCTGTCAACACGGGCTCGTCTCCTGTCATGTCAAGGCAAGGTGTCCTCGAGTGCGATACGACCAACCAAGTGCCAGTTCCGCTAGTGTCTACTTTATGTCTGTCTCTGGTATTGACTTCCCTTTTGGCGTCAGGGCAGAGGCAGCCGTCAGCTATGAATTGTTCTGGTCGTGTTTTCGACGATACATGATCGATCTCACCAGTTGAACGCAAGGGTTAGGTCAAGGGATCGCAATTGCATTTCTGGAAATCGATGTTCGGTTGGCTTGTTGTGTAGTTAAAAAGGGAATTGTCGTAACTTTATCAACTCTGAATTTACCCTCAAACAAATGAAAATGATCATCATAATTATGATTATAACGTCAGCTTCGTCCTTCTCATACTCATCACCATTTTAAAAAACTGTGACCGTTATTCCAATACCACTACCTTCACAACGATAATCATCGCCGCTGACTTTATTGGCACCACGACCCTGTCGTATTCACCGATATCACTTTCTTCCTCTCCTTCTCCTCCTACTCCTCATCATCATCATCATCATAATCATTATCATCAGGATGATCCTCATCAATCATCATCATCTTTAAAACCAATCATCAGTACCACCATTGCATACTATTTGGTGTATTCAAATCGTCTTGACCCCCCACCTTCCCAACATACACTAAAACAAACCTTAGTAGATGTTTGGCGAATAACAACAAATAGAGAAGACAAAGGAAATCTCCATACAGTTTTCCATATTTCCTCAGCTGTCAATCATAACGAATGCCCTGCATTGTTTGGAGATTTCCGTTGCTATATATCTAGTTTGTATGGGGTCGCCTGTCAGTCAAGTCCTCAATCTAGATCTTTTCTTCTTGTTCGACTTACGTCAAAGATGAATGACGCATTTTATGGATAGCTTCAGCTTATATATAATGCTCTCAGTTTAAAATAACCCATTCGGCTCCTGAAATCTAGCATTGATCTGGATTTTTCTCGCTGTGTGTTATTAGCCAAACGGTAGGTTGAGCGTCAAAATGTTTTGTACGGAGTTATAATAAACCTTTGAAATCACTTTGAATCTAATTTTTGGGTTCAGTGTAAATAGTTTTTCATGTTTAAGCGGATTATGTATTTAAAAAAACCTGGATAACTCAGAATTTGTATAAAACAAAAGTTTTTGCCTTCCATAGCCTTTCGGTTTGAATGGATTCTACAAACCGTAATGGGCCTCTGTCTTCAGAGCATTGTTATAATGGAATTTCAGGACTTACCACTTGTAAAGAAGGCACTGGCAGTTTTTTTTTATGCAAACCACTTCTGTTAACATTGCTTCAATGCTTTCGTTATTTTATTTTCTAAATTTTAAAGTAAGTTTGCTCTTACTTGAAAAGAAAAATCTACACACCTTACTCAAACATGGTACTGTCGGTTTTAAACAAACATGCGTAACAAATAATGCAGTATTTGATAAGGAAGGTTATAGGAGAGAACGGAGAGAGAAGGACACTCTCTTGTTAACGATCTTTGTCGATCTTCCAATATTTCCTGAATGAAGAAGAAGGCGTTTTTCTTTCATATCAGATCACCTTGTATTTATTCTGACAAATGCATTATGGAATTGTTTGACAATCTATTTAGCAATGTGCCAAGTTTGGTTCAACCAATTTATTGTATTATTTCAAGACGCAAAGTTAACGGAAAATGGAGTTTTAGAACACTTTTTGTTTACATCTCTTTTTATAGGAAACAATTTTTTTCACACATATTTTAACTCTTCTAAATCTCATTGATGACCTTTTAGTGAATGAATTTTCTTTTGTTTTTGAAGTTTATCATGCACGAGCGTTTACATACATCGTATCTAATTGAATTGAAAGTCTTGTTTTAAGATTCAAACAATGTTTTATTGCAAAAAGAAATCGTCCTTATCTGTATCTTAAATCTTAAAACCAAACGTAAATCTGCTATTTTGAAATAATGTTTTTTGAATAGCCCCCTTTTCAACCACTACATTAACTTTTTCCTCTAAAGTTTCTACAGTTTTTCATCTCTGAGCTGAGCTTGTGTGATAGCTACTAAGACGAAGTAAAATGGCGACAGTTTGGGTTTTTGGCTCGGCTTTGTGTATGTTGGTCATCCTTCTTGCTTTGTCAACATCTCAGGCTTTTGTCACGTAAGAATATTATCCAGTAGATAGAGCATTAATTTCAACATCGCAGTGAAATTTTGTAGATTTAGGATTCAACCTGGTACATACAGTCAATAAGTAAAGATTAAACACGACTTACTTGGGACTTGAAATTCAGCCCACATTTTTTAATTCCAGTCTTTAGAGAGTTTTCAAATGTTAAACACTCTTCCTTATCTTAGAAAGGTGGGTCACATGTCCACATTCTTTATTGGTGATATTTTACTTATTGGCCATTCAGAACAAGAATATATTACATTATTAGAGCTACCGACGAGGATTACGAACCAAATAACTTTAGGCCTAGAGTTCTCATAGTTGCGGAAAATTTGCATGAGACTACACCAAACCAAAACACAGAGTAATTTTTTCATGAATTTCAGTGAAAACCGCTTCT
>BMAT01000137.1:118984-130157 GCA_019649035.1 Elysia marginata
AGAAGAAGAATAAAAGAAATAAGAATAGCAATGAGAATTACATTGATATTGAGTACCGGGTATAATGATTACGATGAGCACTACCATATCGGTATTGCTATAGTAATTATTATTATTATTATTATTACTTTTATTATTATTATTATTATTATTATTATTATTGATATTATTATTGTTGTTGTTGTTATTAGTTATCTCACCAGTAATACCCCACGCGATTTCGCGGGTTTAAGTAAAAGAATGTTAGAATAGACTTAGCACCACTTTAAAAGTTGCCTTCTTTTTTGTTTGTATAATCACGAGTATATTGTATTTATTTATTTATATCAAACTTTTATTCTTCTCTACGTAGGTTTATCTTTTGCCCGTCCAATCATATTTTTGAGTTTCCTCACAGCAACTTCTCATTCTTTTTAATCTCTCATTATCTATGTTTCTACTCTTCTTTATCCCACCCTCCTTCCATCTCTCTCTCTCTCTCTCTCTCTCTCTCTCTCTCTCTCTCTCTCTCTCTCTCTCTCTCTCTCTCCATCTCTCTTCATCTCTGAATTGATACAGAGTTTTAAGATTTCGACTGTGTAATACTATGTTAAAAGGGTATTATAAACTTTACTTCTCTTATGAACCCATAAAAAGTTCCATATTTGTATGATTGCTTCTATCTAGGGCTTGTAAATGTCTTTAATAACTTAGTATTTACAATGGACAGGTATTTGCAGATCATAACACAATCATGTAGGGTTTCTTGGTTGGCATTACGTTGGTTCTATAGGCGTTGCATGACTATTTTTCCAAGCCATTTCTTTTTATCCCATCTCGTGTCAGATGTGCGGACTACCTGAAGGGGCAGGCGTTGATGTACTTCAAGCACTCAGTATACCCAGTACTCCGAACGCCTGCGTATTACGTTATCATGACGCTGCAACAGATCAATGTTTGGGTCACGGTCTCCGTTTCAGTGGAGCGGTACGTGGCCATCTGCCATCCGTTCCGGGCTAGCCGGCTCATCACCAGGAGGAACACAGTGAAGCTGGTGTTCTGTCTAACTGCCATCTCTGTGGTATATAACTTGCCGCGGGTGTTTGCTTACAGAACCGTTAGCTGTGAGGATGCCATGTCTGCAGGCGATGGGGCTAATCTCAGCACTCCTCGTGGTGTGGAGATTGTCTCAGACATCCAAATAGAAACTACAGAACGTATGTCTCCACGCTTGCCCTCGACAACAGCAGAGAGCAAGGAGCCTGATACGCTCATCAATACAGTTCCCGTTCTACACCCGTTGCCTAATTCTACAAGTTATTTCTTTATGTCATTCTTGCGAACTTCGTCACAGAGCTCATTTATGTTATCGTCTACACCATCGATATCATTATCGCGGTTATCATCATCATCATCTCCACCACCATCGTCATTATCAACAACAACAGCAGCCTCTCTAGTATCACCTTCAGTCGCACAATCGACATATTCAGCACCTATGTTTTCATCATCTTCACCTCTAGTATCGTCAGCAACCTCACCAACACCATCGTCACTGTCAACAACATCAGCAACGATATCACCAGCAGAACCGTGTCTAGATGTAGTCACCACAGAGTTCGGCAAAACAGACTTCTACAAGTTCTACCGAACCATCATGTACCTTATCATCATCTACGTGCTGCCGTTCCTGCCGCTACTTGTGCTCAACGGCTTCCTGTTCCGAGAGCTCATGTCCATGCAGAAGAGAAAAGTCCCCGCGAGCAAACAAGAAGACAACGAAGCCAATCTTAGCCTGGTTCTTGTCCTCATTGTCATCGTTTTTATCTTTTGTCAGACTCCCGGCCTAATCTCCCAGTTTGATCTTATACCTTCGTCTCTATTCATTCCGTGGCTGGCATTCTCGAATTTTCTGTTTGCCACAAACTCTGCTGTGAATTTTCTTATTTATACGGCGTTTGGTCGGAGGTTTCGCCGTGTGTTGTTACGCGTGTTCCGACATCTCTGCAGCAAGGCGTCCTCAAACAATATTAGAAGGGCATCCTCCACAAGATTTAGCCACGCGAACACACAAATCCAGGACTGTGAGGCTAGCGCGGACCTTGATGTAGAAATGACTTCTTTTATAAACGGAGCCGACGATTCTTCCAAATCTACACAAAGACGCGGTGAGCGCAAGCAAACCGTGACGAAAGTCAGTAGGAAAACGTCTATGGGAATTTGCGATCCTGATCACGTGACCGACACAACAGGAAACGGTAACGCTTGTCATGTAGCATCGTCTGTAAACTCACTTCCGCTACTTGCCACCAACTCCACCAGCTATCTTCCTGTGGACAACCATCAAACTTTTAAAGAAAACCACCGGACTTCAAATATACCTTGAGACTTATTTGTCTAAAGTAAACCTGCTAACCTCACATAAGACAGATCCAGGTACTTAGGATAACCAAATGGTTTAAATCCTGCAAACGTATACAGACGAGCATGGTGAAAGTAATGAAATATTGAGCTATGGAAAGAAATTTCTTTCATTGATCAGAATTTTTCGCTTGACACACACAGGGCAAGAAACTGTCTTTCTAGGATATATCCATGGCCAGCTGCTCCAAAATCCATAGTTTGAAATTACGGATATTAAAATAAGAGTTACTACAGATTGGAAACAAATCAAGATCATAGATTTTACGACCTATCCGGTTGCCGACCTTATTTATTGATGTAAAGCTGAAAAGGCTAAGGCACCGACTTTGCGACAATGTATTATATACATATTTTTAAACATTGAAGTGTTGAATTGAGTTATTTTTTCTTCCTGAAATGTTCAGAAAGATGCATGATTTTATAAATACTTCTTAATAGATCCTACTGTTTTATAAGTAAGAAAGAATATATACAGTTTCTTTTTGTGCAAGGAACCAAGTGTCTGTTCTAATCTATGCCATCTCAAGCCATGTGATTGTTTCGTATAATGAAATCATGAATAACGTACAGAAGGAAACTCAAGAGCAAAAGACCAAACAATAACTTTTTATACCTTATAAAGGTATCCCACCAGTAATAAAAGAATTTTATAAGAGCTGCAGCAGTTTGAATTCCGCCAGTCAGTTTATTTAGCTAGATAGAAACTAATCTTATCTAATGCACTTTTAAAATGCCTGCGATTTCGCGGTTGTAGGTAAGAATTATCTCACCAATGTAATAAAAATCCCTTTTCTTTCTTTTTCGTCCCTATAATTTGAAATCTATTTATATCGTATATCTTTTGTTATTTCCGCAGGCTTATTCTTTCCCCTTAAAATCCTGCCTTTGAGTTTCCTCCCAACACCTTCTTTTTTATTTTTTTGTCTCTTTCTATTATTTTTTTCCTTCTCCACTTCAACCAAGGTACTTCTATACCTCTCTATCTCGTTCGCCCTGTCCCTTTCTTGACCGGCTCTATGGCCTAGCGATAAGACACTCAATCAGAGATTGGGAGGTGTGGATTCGATCCCCGGCCGAGTCAAACCAAGGAATTTAAAATTGATATTAGCAGTTGATCCGCCTAGTGTCTGGCATTATAGATTTAGTGCTAAGTCTGGTCGGCCCGGTGTCAGGATAATGTGAATGGGTGTGGTGTATGCAAGCGCTCCTTACATCAACAGTATGGCAGCACATTTTCAATTGTCCCAAGCGCCGTCTCTGATTTAAACTTGTAGTTGAAAAGAGACGTTAAAATTCAAACAACCAACCAACCTGACCCTTTCTTACCTTCTAAATCATGTTTTCTACAGCATGGTTATCTCAGCCTAGATTTTGATCTAATTGCAATAAATGTCAATCTAGGAGCCATTTTCCGCACCCGCACTCAGCGGTAGGCAAAAAAATGTCTTTATGGGATCTTCTTTCTATTTACTTTCCTGCTTGTCTATCTGCTTAATCTACCTATGATTTAAGTCCGTAACCCTGTTGTTTCTCTTCTGTTTAATTTTATAGTAGATCCCTCATCCATGCTTTGCGTTTGTTTTGGTTCTGGCCTGAAAATTATACCTAAGAGTCCTTGATCTCGTGGTTTTCATCCGCCAGGGTATAGATTTGAAGACATGCGAAGTATCCTCTTGAAGCCTTTTGGTTCGATTTGCATAAAAGTTGAGAGTACTATTTATATTATAGGTTTTTGCCATTGGCAATTTATAGTTTTTTTATGACCCCTTTGTATTATATAAGTTGAGAGCATTTAACTTGGTCTCGAGTGGCTGGAGGTATACGGTCTATGAAAGGTCAAGATACCTACATACCTCTTTGTATTATTTCACCTGGTGTGCATTATTACACAATAAATATTATTAAAAATCTGTGATTTTCCTTTTAAAGTTACAACAAAGTGATGAATGTTTTCCCTACTTAAGATTATGTGATAAGAAAATTTAGATCCGTTTTCGTAATGTTCCATTATCAAAAATTAACTTCACAATTCTCTGCTTTCGTTTTACAAATGATATATTCCGTTTTTTATAAAGCTTTGTAATATTTTTGCTCGTTTTTTCTGCTTTTTTTGTTTGTTTTCTTTTGCTTGTTTTTAATGGGAAGCCACTGTCAATCATTATATGATATCAAAGATTTGATTTTCAAAAAAATAAATTATCCTTTAATACTTTGCCTATTTTTCTTTTGAACGTATTTTTAAAGGAGCTTTTATTTGAAACAGAAAGAAAGTGAGTGTTTGAGTACTATCACGGACATTTTTTTAAATCAAAATTTTATGTGAACACATTGGACTTGTAAAAGCTCATCAGCAGTTCCTTTAAACAATGCAGGCCGTTCAGAAGAAAAAAACTTGGGATAACTGCATACAGGTGGAATTTTTTTTAATTTAAAAAGGTTGCATAATATGTGTCAATGAAAAGATCAGAGCATATTTTTGAGTAAAATCTTTTGAAACAGTGACTTTCAATCCGACAAATAGTCGACATAAGACACCTGTCCAACAAATAAAACGAGCAGTTGATCAACTAAATTGTCACTCTTCTAACATTGTAATCTGTCTCGGAGACACTGACAACGCAACAAACAAGCCATTTGATACAATTTTGTTTGTTTGTTTGTTTACAAACTACTGACTTTGTGACGGGCCAATATCTTAGTAGCGATACGATTTATCCTAGCTGTTAAATCATCCTGCAGTCTCCAGCTGCCTGAAACTAAAGTATTCTGATAAAGGAGATTGGAAACAATAATGTTTCTTTATGTGAGTATTTTACATCGCGTGAGATTGTGATGGGAAAGCTTAACTCTGTTCAGCTGCAAGCCCTGGTCGAAGAGGCTCCTTTAAAAACCAGTCGGATTTGGTAACTTGTAACCACCAGCCGCAAGTCGCCAACGGTTAGCATAGAGTCTGATGTGATGCGTACTTACCTACCACATCAAAAACTCTATTTCCACAACTGTGAGTACAACTGAAATTACACACACAATGGAACGTACACATAACGCCATGTGCAAATACGAAGAAAACGTACAAAACAACTGCAGGTACATACACAACAGTGCTTACATTACACAACGGTACGTACTTACACATACATGTAGTTACCTACACAAAATAACAATGCATGAACAAACAACAGTGGACAAACCTTCAAAGTCAAAACTCATCCATTGACAATTTACATCGTTTGTAAGATAATAAAATATAGTGACTACAAATTTAAGATTTTCTTTATTAAGTTAGATAAGTGTGTGCTAATATAGCACTATTGTTTTTTTAAGGGCTGGTACAATACTTGATCCTTGAAACAACACATAGCTTTGTTTAGCCATCTATCAGAAAAAAAAAGATATAATTATATTCATTTCGTACAAAAGAAGTTTAAATGTGAATTCATTACCAGAATACATACAAACTGCTGAAGTATACAATTTGACATCGGGGTTACAAAAATTAGATTATACAAATAAGTATCCAAGAGCCCAAGAACTCACAAGGTTGTGGTCATATTAAAGTGTCATTCTTGCTGGTTTCACTGATCACAGGTGGTCGCATTACACGCCGAATCACCGCATGTAAGTAAATATAATAATAAGTATGTTGAACTATGAATCTTGAATGGGCCGGCCCTGGGCAGCCGCAAGGCTTGTCGGACTGATCACTGATCGTAAACAAGCTGGAAAATGAGGGTGCTCATGGTTTATCTCTTTGAGTTTTGAGAATAGTAAGTAAGAACACGTTCAAGCTCCACAAGTAATTTGTTGTTTTGAGCCGGCCCAAAACAAAATTCAATGCAATAGGTTTTATGCAACGCGATCTATAGTGGAAGCCAAACCACCCAAATGTAAACAAGCTCTTTTAAAACTGGAAAACTGACCTATGTATTTTAAGTAAGTAAGGTCAATTGCGAAGTGAATAAACATTCAATGTGTTCTGGGCCGGCCCTCAACACAATGAGTACATTTCGGTTTACAATTGTTCTAACTCACTTCAAAACGCTTATAGGATAAGTCAATGTAAGACTTGCAGAAGCTTATTTACATCTGGATGCTTTGGCCCCCACTATAGATCGCGATGGTTTTATGGGATCTACTCATGGTGACAACTTTGGACCATACCCGTTTCACATGACACGTATCACATGCAGGAGACTCCGCGCCGTATCTGGTCCAGAGGTTTTGAAAAAAATACAGTGTGTGCTTATATCCCCAACAGCTTCTCATAATGTGTCAACGACTCTCATGAGTTCGTCTATCATCCGTCGACGCAGATTTGGTGCTAATAAAAATATTTTTTCCACTCACGTATCCGCCTTTTTGTACTGGGAGAAAATTTTTTGTGAGGGGGTCAGGGCAAAAATTTCAAAATTTTTATTTCAGAATCAAAACCAGCGGCCTAGATTAAGAAACATTAGCGTGAAATATTAAAAAAATGGATTGAGAAATGCTAATACATTTTGATACAAACATTGAGGTAATTTGTTGCTATTAAAAACTAGAAATAAATTTTGGTAGTAATTATAATAGAGGCACTAGTAGTTGTACTAAGCCTAGTTGTAATTGTTGTATCAGTAGCAGCAACAATATTCGCAAAAGAAGTAGCAACGACAGAAACACGAGCATGGTGGTGGTGGGATTTCCGGTAGTTATTTTTGTTAGAATTCACATTAAAAGAGGCAAATATTTTGAAACAATGAAATGTGCTCGCAAAGAAACTGTAAGTTAAACTAATGTGTTTGCAGACTATCTTTGGTGTAAATCTTAACAAATATAAAGGGTACTGACGATAAATTTGAGTTCTAAGAATAAAGTTTTTACGAAAACGTGATGTTCAAATGTGCGTTTGTGAGACAGTCTTCAGCAATGTAAACTATTTCATTTGTGTAAGGTGGTGGCATTGCAATATACTACACTGTTGAGTGTAACAAAATAATTTTACCATTATTCACTTTACATAAAATAATATTCAGTAACCTCCCCTTTTCTCCCAGACCTAGATCTTATCATTCTAAATAAACAAATACAAGGCTGGGCGACTCAAAAACACAGGTACCGAAAGGAGGAAAATATTTTCCGTTTAGTTTTTTAAAGATATAAAAAGTATAAATAAGTGTTTGGCATCATTTCTAACTAAATCAAGGACTCCGGTGTCGAATATGAGGTCTAAACTCCAAATTATTGACATTAATTTAAATATTAAAATATTATGTCTCGGCATAATAAAACAGTAACAACCGCAAGTCGCCAGAAAAAAAACGGACCCGCAGCATTCATGCAACATGTAAAAGTGCGAGCGTAAAAACGGATCACAGCCGTTTGTCGGACCAGAGACGGCGCGGATTCTTCAGCACCCGATACGCATCATGTAAAAACGGGCTTAAGGTTTACAATATCTCTTCAAATCACAAGAAATGGAACGGGAAGGTGGTATAGGGGGGCAGAGGGAAAACACTCAACACTCACATTACAGTGAATGTTGGCCTTCGTTTTTCTCAGTATGCGAAAGAATGGAGGAGAGCGGAGCAGAAGAGATACAAACCCTCCTAAACAACATTTAACTGTAGTTTTCTTAAGAAAACTTTGTTGGTCAGAGAAAAAAAAACGTATTGGACTAAAATTAGCGTAGTGTAAAACTGCATAAGATTATAAGCGGTTTAAATTCTTATATACAGACACCAAATCTGAATCTTCAAACACAATTTACATTTTTTGCAGTCGAGTAGATATCTTAAAAAACCTACATTTTCGTTTAAAAATACTGCAGAATATTTCTTCACGCATTTTATTTTGTGTTTTTACGTTATTCGTTTAAAAGGATATACATGTAATAAAAAAAAACTCCTAATCTAGTTAAGATTGTCAAAGACACAACAAAAAACCCTTCAATGCCTTAGCAAATATCATTAAATTTCACAGATATGACAAACATTGCTCATTTTGTGTGAGAAGCAAATACGAGTCAAAGAATATGAATCTACATCTAAAAAGAAACCAATACAGTATATACCAGAGTTATTTCCCTTGTTAATATAATGAAGATAATGTTATCAAGCTCAGCGGCAGAATAGAAAATATGTCTTGGTGTTAGAAGTTCACAAGAGTTTTATGTCAAACCTGTGCGTAAAAAGCAAAGTAAAATATATGACGTCACTCTGTCAGACCTATATTACACGAAAAAAGATACCAGGCCTTTGCAAACAAAAACTGGGTGTGCTTATGTGTGTGTGTGTGTGTTCCCAATTTTATTAAATCTGAATAACGGTATACATGTTGAATATTATGAAGATATGAAGCTTCCCCGCCAATTTTGACCTACATTGTTGTTTGGCTTTTGACAAAGACAACCTCGGTCTTTTAATTAAAAAAAAACAAGAAGAAGAAAATTATCTGTAGGAGTGCCACGTCATCTTCTTTGGTCGCTTGGAAGTTTTACCTCCTTGGGCGGATTTCAATGCGTCCTGGCAGGTTTGACAACACTTCCGCCGGAAACGACTTCGCTTGCACCTGGCAAACACACAAAGAGACAGAAACAAAGTTCTTTTATTTTATTTAAACAGACAGCATGGCTTTTCTTGCGCAAATTTGTAATAATCTCATGCTATTTGAACGATCAGCTATAGACTGTCTTTGATTACACGCTAGTACATTGAAAAGGTTGGTATTAAAATGTTTCGTTGGAGTTTAGACTGATTTGTGTCAAAATGTTAACAAGTGCTAACAAACACTTTTAATCAATTGGTCCTCAAATGCTTTGGTGTCCACGCTGTATTTTGGCTTTTTAAGCAAATTTGTTTTAAAATACTTCTGAGTACTAACTAACACTTTGAACAAATTGATGTTAAATATTCCTGTGTACAAGTTAGGATATTGAGAAACTGGTGTTGAAATGTTTTGTGTATGACCTGGTAGCTAATGAACACGCTTGAGCTCAGAATACGGTTAGATTGTTCTATTCTATTTAATCAACTTTTTATATTCCTCGGGGCAACATATAGTAACTCTAGCACCTCGAATATCCACACCGGGCAGGAATGACACGTTAGCTGTTACCATCACAGGAGTTATCTCCTCACCTGTATCTCAGAGCACTGTAGCCCGGACAGAACGAGTACATATCTCTACAATTTTCGTCTTTTAAATCTGAAATTATTAAAGAAATACGGTAACATTGTTATAAGAGGAGAAAAAGTCGACATTTATTCATAATCAATTATTATTGATAGGTATCTTTGACCGAGAAATTTTTAGTTAACCTCCCTTCTTGGTTTTCTGACTCTCTCTCACTCTGTTTGTCGGTATGTATGTATGTCTGTCTGTCTGTCTGTCTGTCTCTCTCTCTCTCTCTCTCTCTCTCTCTCTCTCGCTCCATCTCCTTCTATCTATCTCTTTATTTCAGAGTTTACAAATAACTTTGCCTTTCAATGCTTCAACAACTCACTCGGACAAGCTCTCATGAGACATTGTTTGGAGGTGACAGGCGGACTTTCTTCACAGAGATAGTCATCGTCGTCAGAATCTGGGTCACCACAATACACGGTACGGTACCTCTTACCTAGCCCACACGTCACCGAGCACTGGCGGAGAGAGACACAGGGAGGGGGCAGGATTTTATAGGTTTAACCAAGAAATGCTGCTATCAAATCAAACAAAGTACTGCGCTCCAACTGAAAAACCAACAAGTAACAGAATGATGCCCACCTCGGTCTCTTGTTGTTGCACCAATAATTTACACTGCATTACATCTCAGTCTAAATGTTAGATCTAGATGTTAGCAATTAACATGTTCACATACAAGGAGACCGAAACATCAGTTCTTGAACTGAGCGCTACCAATATATTTTAGTATTTAAGTCAGACAATGAGACAGGGACATGCAGTTCTTCGATAGAGTGTTACAACTATCGATGAAGTATATCTAAATCTCGGTGCACATAGTGAACGTTTTCACAGGAAATGAGACAAGGGTGTACAGTTTAAATCGATTAAAATTACTGCAGTTTATCTAAGTCTCGATGCAAGAAATGAACATACCCACAGATATTAAGACAAAGACGTAAAGTCGGTGAAATGAACGCTATTCAAATCTTTTATTATGACAAACTGAACCATACTTATAATGCCTCTAGGCTTTATTATTTTGATGGAGATAAATCGTTTACAGTATAGAATGATCTATTAAAAACGACTTTGACAGTTTGCATATGCTGAACAGACAGCTCAGAATTTTAACTGTAATAATAACTAATCTTCATCTAGCGCTAATAAAGAAATATTACAATTTTGGTGATCACTGGGTTTTTTTTTCTAACCATGTTCATACAAATATACCTGAAAAAGGTGATAGCCTTCACAATATATACGGATTATTACTTTCTCAAAGGGCCAAACCAAACGGTATTTCACGTTCCTCTTATGCATTTTTCGACACAAAGAACGTTTTAATACATAAATTGATAAGAAATGTCTAGAAAAATTTAACGTACTTTTAAAACATATGGTAATAATATCAAACTAGAGAATCTGTAATAGTTGCTCGATCAGCTAAGTTTCTTGAATGTATTAAAAACTCTGAGACAACTTACTATGAAAAGAATATCAAAACATCCCAGTAGTTTATTCAACCGCCAACGTGAATGATTGAAGCTTAGATAAAAATAATACCAATGATAATTAAAATAGTAACAATAATAACATTGTAGTAGTAGTAGTAGTAGTAGTAGTAGTAGTA
>BMAT01000137.1:161058-174517 GCA_019649035.1 Elysia marginata
GAGAGAGAGAGAGAAACTCCCGAAATTTACAAAGGTTTTCAGAAAAGGGACACAACTGTTTCGTTTGGATTGAACACTCTACAAAATCCACCGAATATTCTTGATTTAGCGCTTTGTAGCTTTCCTCTTTTTGGATATATTATGTGAGAGGTCCTCAGCAAAAACTATCATGGCAATGACCAGTACGCAAAATCAGCCGTGCAACCATGGTAAGGAAGCTTATTTGACAAAGCTGATGTTCGTGGCGTCACTAAACGACAGACAGTGTCTACCCAAAGAAGTTAAGAATATGTTTGGAGGGGATTACCAAATCGTCCGTTGAATAACTTTGTTTCGACTTATAATACTACCTATCTTATTGATCTATGTTAATGTTTATGACTTTTTCACTCACCTGCGTATTCAAATTTACTTTACATAAAAGTCTTATAACACATCTAAAGTTGAAAGTCTTGAAACGATTTAATCGTATTAGAGTTAAGAGATTATATTTACTGCTTACCTTCTGAAAATTTATGTTATGTTCTTAATTTGTCAAAAATTTATTTTATGTCAATGCCTTCGTTTTTTTTTCTACTTAACGAATCATTTCTCATGACAGGGACAAACCATATAAAGGACATAAGTATTTAGCCGGTGTTTGATGAGATGAAGCGAGAGGTTGAAGAAAAGCAGAAAAGAGGGAGGGGGGATATTATGTTAAGCTAGATACGAGGGGCGTCCGAAAAGAAACAGGAAAAGGGGCATAACTCAAACAGCTTTATTGGGATAAATTTGAAACTCGTACAGATTAAAGTGTTATTCTTCCTCTACTTCACAACATAACCCCCATGGAGATCAATAAATTTTTTCCAGTGCGACAGTAGCGAACAGATACAAACTCGAAAGAAATCAAGGTCAAGTGGTGCAAACCAATTCTTCAATTCACCGACGAGGTCACCTTCTGTCTCAAAAGCCATGCCTTCCCTCTAAATGACGCTTTAAGGTTCCAAACAAATAAAAGTCAGAGGGTGCGAGGTCTGAACTGTGGGCAGGATGAGGGTGAATTCCCCAACGTAGCGCTGCATTATTGATGTGTAATGTTTGCTTATAGAGGGGTTGCATTATTGTGCTGAAGCGCAACACCCCTCTCAAGAGTCCAGATGTTTTGCGACGATATGCATCTCTGAGGCGGTCAAGAGTGCTGCAGTATTGGGCAACATTGATACACTGACCCTGTGGCAAAATGTGCAAGAGGATCACACCTTTTGCATCCCATCACTTTAGCTGCGGATCTCTGCACTTTGAACTTTTTGGTCACGGGAGAGGATGGATATTTCCAAGTCATGGAGTTGCACTTTGTCTATGGGGTATTCAGATGGACCCAAGTTTCATCACCACTAATCAGATTGTCAAATAGGTTATTCTTTGCTTGAAAGTCTCCACCAAGCGCCACACCAATATGCGTCGTATCCTCATCTCCATTGTCTTGTTGGCATCGCAGCAAAAGACGTCGTGAAATTTCAACCCTTTGAACTTTGAAGCTCGTGATACTCCGGTAACATTTTGGAACCCATCTTGCAGACACCTTCAGGTATTCCAAAGTGTCATGGACTATTTCATGAACTGTACTCCTTGGAATTTCGAGTTTCAAAGCCTATCTTTATCCTCCTGTCACATTTGATGAGCTCCTCAACACGAGTTGTGTTCTCATTGGTCGATTTTTACGGACGACCAGACTTTAGCCCACCATTTAAACTTGGCCGGCCTTCTCCAAACCAAGTACACCATTGATACACTCGAGGCCTTGACATAGCACCCTCACCATATGTTTTTTCTATTTGTTTGTGAAATCTAGAAGGTCTTATTCCGTTTAAAAAAAACAACAAAAAAACGTACAGCAGCTCTGACCTCCAGTTTTGACCGGTCTTTGATGGGGGTAGCCATTTGGGAACCAGAAGTGGTAAATAGTGCGTTCATCAATTATGGCGCTGACACTGTGCACCGTTAAAGATAACTCATTGTACTGGTGTTTCCCGTTTTACAGAATAAAAAAATATGGATTGGTTCAAGAGATATGACTTTTTTCCTGTTTCTTTTCGGGCGTCCCTCGTAGGTTATGACGGGTGCATGTATTCGTTGTTAGCCAAAGGCGGGAGAGGAAAGTGGGATAAGAAGAGAGAGAGAAAGAGAAAGAGAGAGAAGTTTGCGTGTGCAGGTGTCTAGAAAGATAAATCACCTTTCCTTTTTTTAATGTTGTACTTTTATAATAGTATATACAAATTACTAAAATATCATTACTTTCATCGACCAACTGAATCCTCACCAGACCGTCACACGATGAGATGGCACAGAACGACGACCTTTGACCTTTGACGTAACCGTGGTAAAAGCAGTTCCGGTGTGACGTAAGGGAAAACGTCAAATTTCCTTCGGACCATTCTGAATGCGTCTGCTGCGACGTGACATGGTTCTCGTACAGCATCAGCTCAAGTTTCCGGCGCCGCCATCTTAATGTCACTCCCAGGAAAGCGCTTCCAGTCGTGGCCAGCTTGCTCAGTTCAGATAGCGTCAGTCTACCAGTTGCGTCCTGCGCTCTAGGGAACACGATCTCAATTCTTTTCGCATCACATGACACACTTGGCCTTCCATCTGTGAAAAGGATATAGCTTTACATAACATTTATTACATATACAGATACAAAAAGCGTTGTTTTTCACCCTAAGAGACAAAATCTTGATCTTTTACACTCTGTCGAACTTAGTGCCTAGAAAACAACAAGCTTTTTTATATCTAAGGTTTTGACATTGCGTTGCACAATGATGACTCTAGGTCTACAGTTTTGGACATGATAGATGGAAAGCTGTGACTGAATGCCATAATCGTCTACCTATGCCAAACAAGCATAATCGGTAATGTCTGCTGAGAAACCAAGGTGTCAAAGAAAAAACGACGTTCTTCCATTGCCCGGGGTAACATTTATTTGATTGCACAGTGGTTGTCTCCACTATTTATTCTGATATATAGATCTATAATTTATATATTGGGCACACTTTCAAATATTATCGATTGCTTTCTGTGTTTGTTTTTTATGGCTAAGTGTTGGTGCGCTTCCGGTTTCAATGGTTGTCTACGGTGCGATTTGGATCTTCCAATTTAAGTGAGCAAGTCGCTTAAAGAGGCTAAGCAAGGACCTTCGCAATGAAATTTTTAGTGGCGTCATGGCATAAGATATGTTTCTCTAAAAGTGGCAAGGCGGTGCGTGCCGAAGCTACTCTATGTCGAAGGTTCGAATTATACTTAAGGCAGACATTTTAGGCATTTCCATGTAAAGCCTAATCTTCTCCACTGCTAATTTCATACTTTTAAAATCTTTCATTCGCTACAATTTGGGTCTAAAAAAGATAAAGCGTAAATGACGCCTTGGCTTGGTATAACAAAATGTTTTCCTCACTCAAATAGTTGTCTTGGAATAGCCAAGAGTCTACATGCATCAAACGTTTTAGAATGCAACTATTTATAACAAGATATTGAGGCTTTTAATGAAAACTGATTTTAAATATATATACAACTAGAAACGCCATCATGCAGCACCTTTTGGTTTTACATTCGATACAGGCGGCCTTCTTATCCGCCATTTTAAATTTATCAAATTGCTGAATAACCTCACGCCAGCACTATTTGTATTCTTCATCTAGGGACGTTTAACTTTTAAAAAATTGAAGGAAAAACATTTGGCGGACCACGTTTTTGGGTTCAGGCCAAAATCGGTATCTGGCAGCCATCTGATTAACAAGTTATTTTCACAACAAAATGACGTCTTAAAAAGTAAGGCTTTGGCATTGACCTTGATTCTATGCTGTGGTTATGAAAACTTTGGTTGCTGGTTGTTTTTTTTATGTTTTTTAGTATGAGAAGGGATGCTACTAATCATGGAATAGAGAAACCCGTATATCTTTATTCTATCAGCAAACTTTCAACTTACTGCTGACTCGGCGATTTTAGGTCATGTACTTCTTTGTGGACTATAGCTAAGAAACTAAGCAACAAACCAACTCGTTGTGATAATAGTCTCTCCCATTTTACTGATATTTGAGCTTGTGGGCGGGGGGCTGCTGTGGCCTTTTGTTTCCCTGCATGTGAGTACATGTGAAAATAAGGCCAGAGGCGATGGCCAACACAAACAATTTCACATCCTCAATACATTAACGCGGGTGTCCAGGGTTTTTTCAGATACAGAGGCAAAGAGAGTGTGTGTGAAAGAAAGAGATATATACAAGTATAGTGAAACAAAAAAAAAGAAAGAGGGACGGTTTGGATGCAATGAGAATGGCAGTGGCTGCTCCAACACAGATAGAGAGTGTTATAAAGGAAGTGAGAGAGCATGGAAGAGGGGAAAAGGGAGAGACAGAGCCGGTTGTAATTATTTTTCTAGGCATCCGCCAGTCGTGAAAACAAAGCCGGCATCGTGACCTAGATAAGAGAAGATTCCACGTGTCATGTCAGTCAACGCTTGGGGTTTTGAGAGCAATCTAAGAATATAATGGACTTTGAAAAAACAGGTTGGCCCTATAGATTAAAACTATGAACCTTTTGAAATGTCGCTGGTGTAGACAGCTACTTTGGCTTGTGCAAATTATTAATCGAATTTTAAACAGTGAGATAATTTTTCATACGCTACTCAACATGTTACCGATATTTCTAAAAAAATATTCTACTTCCAGTGTATTCAAAGTACAAATCGTGGAAGGCCAATCAAGAAGTCAAGTAATAGAAGCGGAATGACGTGGTGAAAATTTGTATACGTTTTATCGTTAAAAGTTCGAGAAAGACAACTGCACCGCAGTTTGGCCAGTTGTGGTCAGCAGTTTTTACAAGCTACATGATTTGAGGTGAGAAGACTTAGTGTGTTTTGTTTTCTGGTTTTACTCATTTTGCTTTCTTGGTACTAAAAAAACTTAGGAAACGATCAACCGTGAAAAAGCTAGTGTAGGTTTTCTTGTCACTGCAGAAGCCATGCATAGGTCAAGCTAAAACATTATGTACATAAATTTGTTCTCTTAGAAAAAAACAACAGTTATTCCCCTCTGCTGTCCATGTCAATGTTGACTCCTTTCTGGTTTCCCAGACTGGGGTCAAAATGCAAGTTCAGGCGCCGATGCAATAGCAAACATGTGTCTCGAAAATTTTGATTGTAAAGCCTAGCCCTGCTCCCTCTTTGTTCAGACGTAGGTTAAGTTTGTTTTGTTTTCCAGAGTGTCTGGCCCTGCAGATATAAACTGCCTGGTGCTCTGCTTGTTTCGCTTAGTGCACGATCTCTGTTCTCAAAAACAACAAAAATTCACGGACATCGCTAGCACAGTTCTTACGGCGACAATGGGGAAAAAATTACGTCCCTATTCGAATGAAGTTTGCGAAAAGAATGAGGAGTAAAAAACGCGGAAATTGCTTTAGAAAAATAACTCTCTCTCTCTCTCTCTCTCGCTCTCTCTCTCTCTCTCTCTTCTCTCTCTCTGCCCATCTATCTCGTGCGTGGTTTCAGCGTTGATAAAAAAAAACTCAACTTTAACGTACTTTAGCCACATCTTTATTTAAAAAATAGTGCGTGGGAGACATTTATGATTTCGTTTTGAGCCTACATTTTTTGCCAAATGCTGCAAATTCGGAGAGTGGTTAAAAAGGGCCAGTTTTATGTTGATAGGTAGCATAATTCTATATTCCAGGGACATCCACCAAAGTCTTAAAGTTTTGCGGGTAATTCACAGAGATATCAATCTTTTTGTCATTTTCACAAAGAATCAACGCCTCTCATAGCGCTGTCGTCTCACTGCTTAGCCAGAACGCCGGGGCAGGCGATCGCAGAATGATCTAGATCCAGATCGATGTTTGTGACCTCAAATTTGGAGGGGTACATTAACTGTGGTGGATGAGTCCATAATATTGTTTGGCAATCTAAATTTAATCTTGGAAAGGTCCTTTCCGACATTAAAAACCTGCATACGCGTCAATCTCTATAGTCGAAGGCCAGCTATTTTCAGTCTTATCTTCCCTCACTAGCCAGTCGCAACCACCATGACTTACTTCAGATTGTCTAAATCATCAGAGCGCCGTATTAATAAAGTGAAAGTCGAGGTGTGCGTAGATCAGGGGTTCGGTCCCCTCAATTGCCTACTTTTTTTTTATTCCCCAAAACAAGCGTTTGGCTTTTTTTCAATCGAATGAACTTACGTATATATATATGGTCTAAAGTATTTTTCATTTAAAGGCTTATCATGTTTTCTTCTTTATTTAGACAAACAGCACTGGCAGTGTATGACCTTTTTTATGGGGTCGGCGACTCTCATATAGGGATCGTTTTTGTTCGTAACCAGTCTCAAACAATCGGATATCCGTTTTCACCTTGACTTAAACCAATTCCATAATCTTTCCTTAAACCCACGAAATTTGCGGGTATCTTACTAGTAATATACCAATAGTTTTGGTTTCGGTGGAACCACACATTGAAACATTTTAATTTACTTTTACAATTGACTTTTTTCATGCATGAATTTTAAGGGTAATACTTTGAAACAAATGCTTGAAATGAAATCGCAATAAAAAGAAACAAAATTTAGTGGCAATCTATTGTCTGTTTAATCCACCTCATTCTTCTATTTATCCTCTACATCGCTACTAGTGTCTCCTTGTGTTTGTGTGTTTGTTTGCTTACTTTGAGCGTGCTTTAAACGTTCAGAAAAACAAGTTAATGATAAGATAATGGGTCTGGTCGAGCCTTATGATAAACTTCCCTCACATGACATAAACTGCAAGCTCAGGTTCCTGCCAATATGCACTGACGCAATTTTTTTTAAGTCGACAAAATGTGGGTCAGCCTTATGCAGTTTATTAGAACGTAAAAATAATCATCAGCTGATCGCAGCTCTCTCTCTCTCTCTCTCTCTCTCTCTCTCTCTCTCTCTCTCTCTCGTAGAGTTCATTTATATCTGTTTTTCCCATAGCAAGAGTTTTGCAATATACGAAAATGTACGCGCCAAGAGCTACAGAATACGACGAAATTAGAACAACTTCACGGAGGTTATGGTAAAAGTTCTTTATACTCAATCCACAATAACAAAGGTTTAACAAGAAGCAGTTACAACTTTCTGGCGGTTATGACAAAATGTTATTCATACTCTTCCTATAAGGATATTGAGAACCTAAAGCAGCAAACAGGCCTGAAGACCAACGTAAATAATGTGGGTGAAATCTGAATCTAACCTACAAGTTGTCAAGGAAATATTTATCCAACACAAAGGACTCGAAAACATTCATCAAGGAAAAGCCCAAAAGTCAATAATATAATTTTGTGCAAAAAAATCCAAAGACTTTCTTTAGCTTACCAAATGATATATGGAAAAAGCACCAATTCGCCAAAAACATTCAAAAAGTGGAAAAAAGCACCAATTTGCCAAAACAACCAAAAAGTGGAAAAAGCACCAATTTGCCAAAAACAATCAAGAAGAAGAAGTTGTTGCCGAACATGTTTTTGACTTTTTAAAAAAATAAAATTAAAACCATTTGTAATTACTTGAATGATTCTAACGTAAATATTGAGAGTGTTAGATTTTAAGATGTTAACTCCTCTGTCATATGAAAAATCATCAGTGAAGAACTTAGACAAATATTTCTTTTCTCTTGGTTTTAAACATTGTGAACTAAATCTATATACTATGCCCGTGTGGGTATCATGGAAAAACCTATCTTGACCTAAAAGACGTGTATGAAAGTTTCAGCATCTATCAAATTATGTGAAAAGGCTGTTTTAAAACAACTCAATGTGCACTTGGTGAAAAGTGCACTTGTTGAAAACTTTCTGTGAACTTGGGGTTAAAACATTAGTACAGGAACAATCTTAGTTAGAGTTTAAACTTAAAATTCCTCAAAATGTTATTGGCATAGGTTCCATCTCGTCATTAAATCTTTTAGACCTCGCTGCCGATTTGGTTACAATTGATCATGCATTACTTTTGAATATACTGGAGACAACTTATAAGATCTCTGGAACTGCATTCCTCATATTAAGTAACAACAGTCCAAAGAGTATGCTCTTGCTCGCAATGGGCCTCAAGGCTCAGTGCCACCTCAAGTTCTTTTTGTTTAGTACATTGGCCTATTGTCTACCATTTCTTAAGATAATAAATTCCTTTACATCTAGTATACTTATTATATAGACGAACAACAGAAATCGTGATAGTTAGAAACTAAAGAGACAAGTCAGAGATCGGCACATTTGATGAATATTTAATTTGGGGGAAAATATTGTCATATCAGATCAAAAAGTTTTTGAAAAACCCGGACACATTTCTAGAAGCAAATCTGAGCATGGAAAGTCAAGGATATTCTTTCTTGCGATCGCAAGTGTTCCATGTAAAAAGAATAAAGACCAAAAGATCATACACGTATCTCTGACACCAACAAAACTTATTATTTCTCTTATCTTCTATAAGCTTTATTTTAGCAATAATATTCTTTATCGTTCGGCATTCCCTAAAATAAAGTTCAACGTTTGCATGTCATCCGAAACCATGCAATAAGACTAATAATTACAAAATTAAAATGTAAATGTGTTTCACACCTTGGGCAAAAGCTTCATAGGCTCGCTGTAAGAAGCAGAATGTAATTTAAGGCTGCTCTCACGGTTTATGTTGACCTCGAAGAATCAACTCACCATTTTCAACTGAACTCTTGAGAAAGCATGAACTAGCCCGAAGTTTAAGATCGCGCAATGAGAAAACTAGGCTTGTTCTCAAAGTTGTAAGATAAGCTTTGGTGAAAGACCGTTTAGTTTGGAGTTTGTTTGTTTTTTGTTTAATATAATTGTGGAATGTATTATTGCAGGATCTGCGAGAAGAAAACTCTCTAGGTGTGTCAAAAAAGCTAAAAGCCTACCTCTTTTAGATGTTATGAACTGTTGATTGTACAGTTTTGGACCATTGCAGGCATATGTATAAAGGTGTGAGTGATTCGTTCTGTTTGTGTACGAAGTCTTCGCTTTCATATAATTTTTATAACAATATATCCGGTATTTATGAAGAATAGTTGTATGTGTTTAAAGGTTATGAGCCTACCGATGTACCTTCTGCGATTTTGATTATGATTATGGTAATAACGTAAAGCATCTGAAATTTGTATTTTCTAGACTGGGCGCTTTGAAGTTTATTATTATTAGTATTATTATTATTGTTATTACTATTATTATGATTATCATTGTTATTATTATTATCGTTATTTTTATTATCAATATTTTTATTATTACTATTATCTTTAATATTATGACATATGTTTTAACAAGAGACAGTTATGAGACTGTAGAAGAGATTATGATAAAAAGCTATCTATTCTCCATCTATAACAACAAAATTTTAAGAAGACGCACCTACAACAACATAAAAGAGGTTATATAGAGATGAAATGTTTTCCCGTTTTAAGGACAACTTAAACAGTTGCATTACACCTAGCCTGCCTCCAACGATTTTCTCCGGTAGCTCTGCAAGCTTAGGATACACATCCAATAAAGGGTTTAATTAATTTTGGAAACATTTTTTGCTGTGCATACTGAACATCTTATGCAGCAAAAATATTCCTTATATTCATTGTAACTGTCTTGTGTTTGTCGTAACTGTTAAGCCCATCCAACCAGTGAATAGTGGTATCCACTGCGTCTTCATTCATTTGAACCCTGCAAACAACAGAGTTTACGTTTACCTAGTACCTATTATTAGTCTTGAAAGTTTATCACTCATTCACTATCCAGCGACATTTTTTCTTTCTTCTTTTTTAAAGCTTGTTTCCTGCACTGAGGTCTTATCAAAGCTTTTAAGACATCTCTTTTCCTGTGCTAGCATCCAATTCTATGCTATTATTTCATCGTCGGGTACTTTACTTTGTCTCAACATGCTGCTTTTGGTCTTGCTCCGCATCTCTTTCCTTCAATATTTCCTTGATTGATTTCATTCATCAATACATATTTGTTATAGGTTTTATTTTCTCTTCCTAATGTTGTCTATAAATGGTTTTTGGACCTGGAGTTTATTGAGAATGGATACATCGGTTCTTTTTTCTTTTCAACTTATTCTGAGAGGGTGCCTGTAGAACAACATCTCTGCAGGGTTTCTCTTTTTCTCTTTTTTTTCTTTAATATCAATCACTCAGCCCCATAATGTTGTTGTTGCTGTAGTTAAAATCCATACCAGACATTTTAAGGGTGGGGCGGGGCAAATTATTCATGGCCTAGCTTGGTGATAGATAGACTTGATCAAAGATGCAAAGGGATCTTAAGAAGTTCGGAAAAAAGGAAAGATGGTGCACTGAACATAGACATAAATGGTAGTTCTGATCAAGATTTTCACATTTTATACGCGCAAAAGGTAGATTGCTATATAGATAAACAGACAAATAAATCGACATATACATAATGTAATTAGATGGATGGAACATGGATAGATAAAGATATTGTGATAAGTTTTTGTATTATAAGGGCGTACTGGTTTCAGTATGGCTCTCCAATGTAGGAAAACCTCAGTACTAGTTTCTTTTTCATTTTTGTTAAATTCTAATGCAAAAGCTTAGCTGGGGTCACTTTCTCATAATTAAAAAGTATAAAATTTACTCATTTTTCCATGGACCTTCATCAAACTATAGCATCAATCTACTTCGAGAGACTGACTAAAACAAGGTCTGAGTGGAAGGCTTTGGTCGCAAACACCTGTTCTACATAGTATACGTGAAGAAAGAAAAGAAACTAGGTATAAACCAGGCAATGCCACCACTTCATAAACAATAACAACTAGGCATTTCAAAATAAGTTGACAAACCCCAGTTATGACAAATTCCAGTGTGTCTGGGAGATATTTTTTCATAAATTCGAAAAATGGATTTACCCGTTGTAAGTGTAGCTGTACTAGCTTCAGGTGGGACTTACATGGTGCACTAAGCAATTACCTGGGCACGTAAGACAACCAGGGCTGAAAGAGTTCACCTACCTGACCAGCTTGCGATGCTTAGCTGCACCTGGGGAGATACAATACCTGGGGTTAGCCGAGTACAACATAAACAAGGTAACTAGGAAGTATATATCTACCTGGAGGCTTTTATATGATGCATGTACACTACAGGGTTGAATGAGATGTTATAAGCACTAGGTCTATAAGCCCCATGTCCTATGTGCTCTGCATAATAAATCACGGTCGCTGTTTCACAAAACTACAGGTCTAAAATATATTGCTTATCAATTGCCTCATGCAACAGTCGTGGTGGATGCCTGAATGGACTGTAAGTTCTTCGTAGCCGATACCCCCCCCCTCCCCTTCAAAATGTTATAAGATTAAACAAGGCTATCGTATCAGAAAGTGAATTACTGACCTGGAGTAGACTCACAACCAGCAAGGAAATCAACATGATGGAACAGATTACACCGGTAGTCGCAATAAAAGTCCAATGGAATGATGGCCAAGGAAATCCTCACAATCAAAAGCTGTTTCTTTCACCCTGTTCGAGCTGTCAAACATGCATTTACTGATAAACTAAAATATGGAAGTGTTCATCGTAAAATAAAGAGTTAAAACCAGGAATGGCTGACTAGTGCTATACAATTATTTCTTAAATGTAGTATACAGCTCTGGGTGTACAGTTCTCTTGGTCTCTCATTCAGATTCATATTTTTTCCTCGAGCTTGCATAAGATTTCCAAAACAAAGTCAACACTCCAGCTAAATTATCTAGTAGCCTGGCGTTCCTTCTATGAATAAATCTGGTATTTTCAAAGATCACTGAAGAGTTGACAATTTAAACATGTCTTAAGACGCTATAATTTCCGAGCACAACCATATGTTCTAATGCTTATGGGTTTTTTTTCTTTTGAGAACATTTTACACTCAGTGTCCTGTGAGTCTTGCTCCCCACACACACAATGAGTGCCAGCCGAGAGGGTGTATGTGGAGTACTTGAGAGACTAGGTCTAAACGTAAATCTCTAGAGTTCAAGCTCTGATGTGGGGACTGGTGATGGTTGAGACTAGCATCCTAGGCCGGGGCAAGATCCAGGATGAAGATGTGAGATGTGGGAACTGGAACTGGAACTAGCGGTGGTAGGTTGAGCATCTCAGACTGGATGTTGAATGTACAGTAGCCGAAAATCTCGGCTCAGTGAGCAAACAACTCGCTGCGCAGTGCTTGGTCGGTCAGGTCGAATGCTTTCTTCACTTAAGCGTAACTAAGTGCTCAGTTGACACCGATATGTGTGTGTATGCTAGAGTGAGACAGACAGACAGACAGAGAAGAGAGAAAGACATAGACGAGAGAAAATAGATAAAGGATAGTGTAGAAGACAGATAATAAGAAAAGAGTGCGAAAAGAAAAAAAAACAACTGGAAAAGTGAGGTGCATAAACGCCAATGATAAAAAGGACAAGGTTGTTTAAATGTCTACTTTTAGGAACGAAAATAGTAGTACCACCGACATGCAAACACACAGACAGATAGAGAGAGAAAGCCATAGTGGAAATCTTAAGCCATCTGAAGAAGGCAACAGCCTGAAACTTTCAAGTCATAGCATGGCACAAAATTTAAGTATATAGGACATTAGTTATATAGATAGGTAGATAGAAAGAAAGGTAGATAGAAAGATAGATAGATAGAAAGATAGATATATAGATAGATAGATAGATAGATAGATAGATAGATAGATAGATAGATGATAGATAGATAGATAGATAGATAGATATTTTCCTGATATAGCACATGATCTTAAAAATTATGAATCAGGACTAAGAAGACCTACCTTACGACAGATCTGTTTCAGCTTGTCTCTCAGAAATTCCGGTGTATTTATTTATTTTGTGTGTGTCTTCCTGGGTTACCGTCGCCTATTATATTGTGCTTTCTTGTAGAGATTTGCTTTGGAGTGGGCAGTTTTTCCTGCAGTTGCTAACCTTACTTATCTTCTCTTTCTTGTCCTTCGTTATGATTGACTTCTTATGATTGTTTTGTTTATTTACTTCACGTTGTTCATGCAGTTGTAGCTTAGCTTGATGGTATTTTTTATTTATTGTTTTGTGCAGTTTGTGGTCCGGCGGGAAGCATGTGTTTATCTTTGTCTTGAGAAAAATGTTTTCCCGATGTTGGTGGCGGCGTTTTTGTTTAATGGTGGATTGAAGCAAGTGAATTTTCTTTTCCTTGTCCTCTTTTCTTTTTCTACTACTGTGTTTCGTGAAGTCTTCGTTGTTGTTGTCGTATGTCTTGGTTTCTAAGTCTGTTGCTGCTTCGAGTGTTTTCTTATCAAACATAACTTGGTTTTTTTTTGTGTGGACGTTGTCTTTTAAAGACAAATAAATATGTAGATATACAAGTCGAGCACTGTATTTCATGAGATATAAAAACCTAGAATCTAAAAAGGTAGATACATAGATGGATGGATAGATAGATAGATAGATAGATAGATAGATAG
>BMAT01000137.1:225428-236715 GCA_019649035.1 Elysia marginata
TCTCTCTCTCCCCTCTCTCTTCAGTTTATAGTAATACATGTATAAAAATGAAACAGTTTGTACCAAGAGCATGTCAATGACATTGTACATCAGTATGGGGCACAGTGAGTCAAGAGCTGGTATACACTGAATCAGGTGTGTCTTACAGCTTTATTTCCGTAAACAAGAATACAATGTAAATTGTAAAGTATCTTGAGACAGCAACATGATAAGCAGTTGCACGGCTTTATCACCAGCATGATATTTATAATCAAGACCACCAACAACAACATCATCACCATCAATGCATCATTAGCATCCTCATTACCTCACTTGCACGAGCATCCCCACTATCACTTTCAGCAACAGCAAAGAATTATTACCATAGATTTTCAATCATTTCCAGCTCACCCCCTCTATCAATCAGAAAAGGAAAGTGACTCACCTCAGATGTGCCCTATTGAGGGAGGAATAGAAATGGCCTCTTAAACACATTTATTACCTAGTATACGAGACCCATGAAGAGATTCAGAAAATTACCAGAAGAAAAGCACCAGAGAAGCTAAGAACCATATGTCTCACATCTAGGGTGAACAAGTTGGAAATCAAACAAATAATGTTTTATTTTTTCAGGAAATTAAATTTTAAAACGTCTAGTTTTTTCCTTTTTGTCTATATTTTGAATTAACAAAAGTTTTAAATTAATGTCTTGTTAAAAACGTTCATAAATTTATAAATTTTGCATGTATGGAAACTTGGAAAAATATCTTGCTCAAAGCAACATTTTTTGAGAGGTGCAAATTGTGACATCCGACTCATTCACCCTGAAACGCAAGACATAGATAGAGTTAGTTCAATTCATAAGTATTTACTGTGTTTCGAGCATGTCACCATAAACCAACTTTAGAAATTTAGTTGTCATGAGTTTGTTTATCTCAGCAAATACATTTACATGTATAAGTATTAGTAAACAATGCAGCTTCTGTTTCACTTTTACTTCTTGTAAAGATGACTTACAGGAAAACTAGTAAAAATAGAGTTTTGCTTTCTTTGTACAACATTCACACTTTCAGAAAAACAAACATGATTCACTGTGTCTTGGGACCCACTGTGCTCTGGTTTCCCTTCCGCATAATGTTGCACTAGCAGTATTATTGCATGTTGGTGGTTTTGATACCAGTAGACTTAATATCCAGAGGTGTATATAGAGAATATCACAAACTCATTATAGGTGTTTATTATACATTTATTACAATATAAAGCAGTCACAAATCACAGACACACATACCCACACCCTCTTTCTGTCAGTATCATTCTTTAGCCTGCTTATGGATTTTGTAAATACATGCATAGAAGTTCCTCCTTCATGACATAAAGCAGTGATTTCAAGTCCAACTGTACAACAGTAATGACATGTATTTAAAAGTCACAATGAAGCACTGAATGACACACACACACACACACACAACGTCTTTCTCTCGCCTTGTCTGCATGGAAAGTGATACATGCACATAAATTTCCCTAATTCATTGAAATAATTGGTGACAGGTAAAGAGGTATCTGGGATTTCATATCGTGAGGACTTACAAAATCCAAAAAGCATCTTTTTTCTCTTATATAATATTACTTTGTTTGAAAGCCTGTGTTTTCAAAATTCCATCAATACATAAAGAAACAAGTAACTTTAAACTACATTATTCATGTAATAAAGAACAGTATAGCTATCTTGAGATAAGGTGGCTTTAGATAAATCTATAGACTTTTTCTATGTGGAAACCCAACGTTTAGTACCTCACTAATATGTTCTGGTTTAAATTATATAAACTCCAAAACTTTACTTCATCTCAAAACACGAATCAGATAAACTTCATTGTGTCTATTCTTGCAAACGGATTATCCAGTCTCAGCTACACTTAACAACAGTGGGAGTAATGAGAACAGTTTGTATAACAAGTGATCGCCAAAACAGCTATTTTCTGTCCAATTGGACTGTATAGGTTTATTTTGGAAATTGCAAAAACCCAAATCATATTATTACTGAGAAAAAACAAGAAAAAAGCTGTAAAACACATCAACATCACTTCTCTCAATGCCGGTGTTAAAATCCAAAAAGACCTTAGGGGACGAGATTTACTCAATAGCTGGTCAGTTAGAGAGGTAATATATATATATATGCTCTTCTTTCGATAAAATTCTCAAACTTTTTCAGGATTTTTAGAGATAACGAGAATATCTATCATAATAAGAATTTCTAAGACTAAGAGACCCCAAGAGTTTAAGCATACCATTTGAACTCTCTCTCTCTCTCTCTCTTACTCACTTTAGGTTTTCTTAATAGTTTGACTTAATAACAACAATGTTCTATGTTTTGTCAAATGACACTGTTTTATATAACTAGCACTCTTTTGTGCTCTGACAAGCAGTTTTTCTGATTTGTCAAGTAACACTGTTCTGTTCTTTCAATCTTTTTTTTTAACGTTTTGTTAAGCACTGTAATTTTTTTTTTTGTCAAGTAGAACTTTTCTAAGCTCCTTCTACTACTACCACTGATCTATGTTACTCCATCTACCACTGATCTATATTTTATCAAGTAGCACTGTTCTCTGTTGTGACAATTGGCTTTTAATGCTTTGCCAAAGTTATGCCAAATTTCACTGTGCTTTGTTCTTGTCAATTAGCACTGTTCTTTGTTCCGTCAACCAGACTTCTGCATTTTTTCAAGTAGCGCTGATCTATGTTCAATCCAGTGGCACTGTTCTATGTTTTGACAAGTAGAACTGTGCTACATTCTGTCAAGTAGCTTTCTCTGCTTTGTTAAAAGTTGCACTTTTCCGTGTAACATGTCAAAAAGAGGCACTCTCTATGTGCTTGCTCTGCTGGTGCATCCACTTGGTAACTTTATCCAAATTGTGTCCAGTTTTTGCACTGATTTCCAGTACAGAGATGTTTTGGGTTGCATGCTTAATCAGCTGATCAAGTCTGAATAGGGACTGAACCTCTGACCAGTCCATGCTGTTTGAGTTGTCTCTGGAAAAAATGTTCAATATTAGCAATTAAAACTAGGCCCTTTCAGAGTTTGCTCACTAAACAAACACGACATTATTACCAATACTATAATGGGCTTGATGTTATGGACCTTATGAAATCTGGCACTACTTGCTATTCATTATAAGATCAAGAGAAAAGCTGCTTACGTTTTGTTGAAAAGGATCAAAACAGAAGAGCTCTTGGTGGCTGGATTTGCTAACATAGTCATCAGCTGAACACAAGAAATAGCCACTTGTGTGTGTCTTGATACGTCAATCATGAACTGAGAAAAAAAATAAACGATGTCAGGAAGGTTCATTTTTTTTTCTGAATTAAATATAACATCTTTTTATTTTTAAAACTAACATGTATAGAGAGAATTTGGTGAGATCTTAAAGCGACAAAATTTACTGAAATAAAAATTCCTTAAGTCTCACCAAGAGCAAAGCTTTTCTAATTAAATGATTCCAAGTTGCACTCTTGAAGTTTCAAAGCTAGTCTTTGTTGGTCGGGAAAGAACCCCAAAACTTAAGAGATCAAAAAGTGTAGTAAAACTATTTATTTCAGACTCTGGGATCAAGGTCTGAACTCCAGTTTAGCATCATAACATTTTGTGAGAAAATCAAAGAACATTTATTGTAAGATTCAAAAATATTTTGTTTCAATACTTTCATGTTCACAGAAGCATTTTACTGCAATAGGAGAGTTTTGAGAAAATAAGAAACTCTTGGAAAAGTTGTGTATTTGTCAGTCTCAATTATATATATGCAGATTTATGTGGAGACAATTTGTTACAGAGCCTAGAATAATATTTACTTCCTTTTTCTTCCATTTGCTGCTGTAGCATATTTACTTCAGTTTTTTAAAGTTGGTTTTGTCCTTTTTACAAATATAAGTACAGTGTACTTCATTTAAGTCAAAGTGTTCAGTTTGAGTGAAAGGATACTTGTCAAAGAAAAAACTACAGTGGAATCCGCGAGAAGTCAACTCGCTTGAAGTCAACTCTTGGTTAAAGTCAACACCTCGCAACGGTCCCGTTTTTTTCATTCTTTATTTAAGTAACTTTATTTCGCATTAAGTCAACAGCTTCAGACCTATTTCCGCTTAAAGTCAACACCTCATGGTCAAATGGAAAGATATATAGAGACCCCAGATGGGTCGTGGGAGAGACAAAGAGATATAGCGAAGGTGGGTGGGTGGGCACTCATTGTCTCCAATCATGATTCAAGACACAGCGTGCAACGCTTGCTTGCCTGCCTTGGCCCACTGGTCTAGCGAGGGCTAGTGGGGGAGAGGGGTAGCTAGTGCGGCCGGACAGAAGACAGTGACACTTGCTGATTGGCGCGATTCACTGATGATTCCCTCACTCCTCCCCGCCTCGCCAAACCAGCGCGAACACAGTGTTCATGTGCACACACTTACGCATTCCAACCGTGCTCTAGGTCTAGGCTAAGCTAGCCTTCATCATTTCTTTGAGTACCTTAATCCTAGTGGTTACGCAGCGCTCTTTCTTACATCTAGTTATTACACATTGCAATATGTAACACCCCCCCCCATCCAATGAAAATGGATAAAGTCAACCTCGCTTAAAGTCAATTTTTTTCAGTCCCGAGGTGTTGACTTTATCCGGATTCCACTGTACCAGTTGGGATCCTGAAATGTTTTTGAGTTATCAGAGTTTGAGTTAAATGGACTCTAATGTACACAGTTTTATACTATGATTCCTTTTCAGATAGTTAAAAACAGTATCTCTAGTACAAACAAAATTTGTTTACACTGTACGTCTAAACATTACTGAGTGTTCATCTGGTGGTTCGTTTTCTTGATTGAGAGACATGATTTTTTTCTCCATATGAGTCTCTGATTAAATGTTTTTTCAACACCCTACCTACCATTATGGCATGGCAATCTTTGTAATAGTTGTGCCAGATTGGTCCCATGGCCCCTCCCATCTCCCGCACAGTGACTTCTGTCTTTTTGGATGTGATCACAGTTATTAGGTTTGTTCCTACCTGTTAAAATTAAATTTCATTAACATGCTTTAATATCTAAATCAAAGAGAAAATTGCAACTTGATCAATTTGGACAATGCAACTGACCCACATAGGCCTACAGCAAAGGCAGCATATGTAAGTAGATGAGCCAGTTAAACTAAAAGACCAATTTCTACAATAAGCATGATTTATGTCGTAAATAACACACAAACAATTGCAAACATTTGATATTAGTACACTCGTCTTGCGCCCAGGGCAAATGAGTCAGATGTCGGAAATTCCTTTTTTAGAGAACACGCCATAAAAAGGTCTATTTCGTCTTTTTATCTCTATATTTGAAACCAACAACAGCTTTAATACTTTTCTAGAAGACACAAATAATCTTAAGAAATTTTTAACCTTAGGAAACTTACAAAAAAGTCTTGTTCAAAACAGCAACGCCTTCAATGGTGAAAGTTGCAACATCAGACTCATTTAAATAATTTGCAATATAATACTATAAAAAATTATCAATAACCTTTGAAACCAAAATGCTATCTAGTAGAGACAGAAGTTGCTTAAATAATAAAGCTTTGTCTTTTCCATCTGTAGGAGACAAAAACATAATAGTACTTTGAATATTTTTTGTTTTGACAACAAAAGAAACCAACTTAACTCTAAGCAGGGTGCCAATTTCATAAACCTTACCAAATGGTTTAAATAATTATGACCTAAGAACTCACTGTTGGTATTGTGACTGGTATATCATCTTTTGATGCGGTGGAATCTTGATACGAGTTAAGGAAGAATGAACTGAAGGTAGCCATCAATTATCTTATTTGAATGCTTGACAAAAGTGTTGAAATAAACTATTATAAGAATCAGCCTAAGAAAAAACGTCATGAATGTATCAATTTTTAGAGGTCTTAGAGAAAATATTTAGACACAGCAATAATAATAATAATAATAATAATATTAATAATAATAATAATAATAATAATAATAATAATGATAAGTAATAATAATAAAGTTAATTTACAAAGAGCTTATACCAAAATAATGCAAAGTGTTTCACATAATAAAATAGTTATAAAATAATGAATGTGAAACTGATTGAATGAACAGTAAGAGTAAGCAACTGATATCATTATATAAGGAATGTTTCATACACCACAATTAAATTCTTATTGTGGTTTGTAATACAAATTTCATATAAAACTACTTGGAACATGTTGCACATAAAAATGATAATGACCTATCAAAGTCGCATAAACCACGAAACAGAAACACGTACTTCTAAATAAAGACAAATTTCTTGCTGCTCAATTAAACAGTCCTCCTCACAAATGTACACACACAAAGCAAACGAGTCGGATAGTGGTAATTCTGATATGAGAAAATGGCTTTTAAAAGATTTACTCCTCAGTTCCCCTACATTTAAATGAAAAGAATTTGAAATATCTTTTCACGAGACATTAAGCGTTTGGCTTTATCTGTACTTCAGAGCCATCAAAATAACCAGTGGGGTCTTCTTCTATGTTTAGAATCACTTTTAATACTATAGGACTTTCTTTTTTTACCTAATTCAATTTTATAATAAACATTCTTTGTTTTTGAAACAAAACAAAATTTTCACTGGTCACAGGTCATTTCAGATTTCTTAATCCTACTTAATGAAGTGGAGGTACCTTTATTACCTCACTTATAAGAGAAACAAATAAAATGAGATTTGGTTTTATAAATAATAACTTGGATATGATTTCTATATGAAATAAAACCAATTTTCTAATGACAAAAATTACACTGGTGTTGACCATTTGATTGGCAATTCATTAGGTACTGTAAAATGGGATGACTTTGCTGCCCCTAACACTGCCCGTGACAATCAAAGTGCAGCATCTATAAACCATAGGGGAGATACTGCACTTTGATTGACAAGGGCAGAACGGACAGGTATTAACTGGTTTCTTACACTATAAAGGCACCCCTGTTTATTTTTCCCAATTTAAAGTATGGGGGTACACAGCTACCTCCGAACATGCGGATACGATAAAAAAATACATGAAATGCGGATAAGGTCAATCATGCAATTTTTCACAATTAAAAGAAAAGAAACATTCATTCTTCAAAATAAGAATGTCTTGTCATGTGAAATTGGCATTCCACTTATCTGCATTGGTTGCGGAACATATAGTCTGTTTGCATTGCACATATGGACATGAATATTACATACAAACATTCACTGCAAAATTAAAGAAAAAATGAAATTGAAATACATCTGTTTACAAAGTATTTCTAATGATCACCTGCCGAATTTACAAACTTATAACAATAATCTACTATTGTCTATGATATATGTCTCAAGACCAGAAAATATGAGTCAGATATCACTTAGGAACTTTATTTTGAGGCAACACCTTTCAAAGGTTAGATGTATTACTTTCCTTGATTCTCCACAATTTAAATCAAAAGAATTTTTAATGTCTTGTCACAAAATTTTAATTATGCAATGCACTTTTCAGCGTTTTGAAAATCAGAAAAATGCATTGCTAAAAATAGCAACACTTTGTTATGAAAATTGCAACATCTGTCTCCTTTGCACTAGTTGCAAGACATTTACTGTAACTGTAGGCAATAGACGTGTATTGTTATAGTTTGGTGGATTCCATAGTTAATCATTAGAAATACTTTGTAAACAGATTTATGTTTTGATGTGTCTGGAATTTTGCAAATGACTGAATTGACAAAGTAAAATACAATAGCAATGCCCACTAATAATAGAAAAACAACCTGGTGCACTACCAGAATAGATAGCTTGTTTTCACTACTAGGGTGGGCTAAATATTAAGTAGGTCTAATGCTCTTTGATAAATTTCATTTGCATCAGCCCAGTAAAAATATAACTATACCTCATAGTAATGTAAGAACTAAGCTGAGCTGGTATTGTTGGATACAGTCTGCTTTAAAATTTTTGTGCAAAGCAAGTCCTATAGCCAATAACAGTTTTCAATATAGGTGAGTGTGTTTAAATCATAAAAAAAAAATGTGAGACTAGTTGGTGGGTAACAATTTTTTATTAATCATCAGTCAGTTTTAAAATTAATACTGCATGAACTCAAGACAGTTGAACAAATGTACATTAATACACCAACAAAGCCATGCCTTTTATTGTGTTGATAAGTTTGCAAGCAATACTAGCTCTAATTTGAACTTATTGACATTATCAGGGTAAAAGTATTTCCATTACAAAAAAAAATTAAAGATTGCTAAAGCAGATTAGAACAAGACATTATACACTTTATGGCATCCTATGCAAGACGTTTCTAGGTAACCTCATGTAAAAAAATTTGTGTTTGAGGAACTAGCCAACTTTTCCTACCTTCATTTAATGGTCAAATATGAACACTTAGGTGTTCAAAAAGGACCCAGTTATGGGTGGCAAAAGATCTTGTCACTATGCTTTCACTGCTGGTTCTCTGTTAGCCCATAAGGCAGTTTGATTGGTAATAGCCAGTCAGTTACACATGTCAAACAATGAAAGCATTTCAATCGATTTAACATTACATAAAAATTGCTTTTTATGCGCTCTGTGAGGGATACAGAGGCATTCAGGAATGTGCTGTTTTGAAATTGTTTTTTTTTAGGAAATTGTCCTTAACACATGGCCATGTAGTTACCTAATATAATCCAAATATGTGACTTATTGTTCTGTTACAGTTTAAAATGAGAAAAAGCTTTGTGAGAATGCCTGATTTGAATGGAAAAGCTCTATCTGCTACTGTTAAATTCTTAATGCAGGCTTTAGACATTTAAATTTGTTTCATCCTAAATACACTAGTTTTGAAAAGCTTTTCAAGTTAAAAAACATTTGTGGCGCGACGTGGTGAAATCAGGCTTACGTCTAACTGGGTCAAACTCAGGAAATGGCTGCTAAAAATAATAAATTACTATAACATAAGTATACCTTGCCGCCTAAAAAAATCAAATATCTCAGGCTCTAGTAAAGTTAGAGCAGTGATTTTTTTTCTAATTTAAGTACGTATATGAAGCTTTCTCATAATATGAATAACTCCAAATGTCATAATTTTGACATAAGCCTGATTTCACCACATTGAGTCACATTTAGCAAGATTATCGATAGAGCACAGAAGTGCAAGTAAAAAGTTCACGTATCAAATAGTGCTCTAAACCAAACTCATCCATCAGAGCATTTTTATTGCGTTAAACAATGCATATTTTGGTGCTGTAAATCCAAGCCCTGTGTAAAAGATGAAGCAGCATGTACAGCACCTATTGACCTTGCTTCATCTTGCTGATGGCCCATATAAAGTCAGCTTCTTGGTGCTATCTAACAAACCGCTGAGGCTTGGTTTTTTTTCGCCTTGGGCGGGATACAACACTTGCAGAAACTATTTCTTCCTCATCAGAAATGCAGTTTTCAGATTTGATGACAATTTGTGGCTGAAAAGTACAAGATTTAAAGTAAAGTTTATTGAAAATTGCAGGCAGTTAAAGATTTAAAAACAGATAAACAAATCCTTGCCTTTAACTAGTAGACTTATCATAACTGAATTACTGATACAAACACAAAATTAATACATTTATTTCTTACCACAAAGGAACTTTGCTGCATCTTCTCAGCTGATTCATTTGTTCTGCTAGAAGAGGTGGCACTAGCACTTGCAAAAGAGGTGATTTGAGTCTCAGAGAGACCTACTTGAGGAGTGTCTTTTGTCTGTAAGGACACCAACTTAGGGCATGACCTGGGACTAGAAGCAGGTGGAAGGGCACTCAGCGTTGGAGTTTGTAGTCTCTGGGCTGTCGAAGGTGGAGTTTGTGATGTTCGGGTACATAGAACTTGATGCTGGTTCAGATGAAGGGACAGATTTTTTTTTGCTCTCCATTCCTTCATATACTTTGCACATTTCTTCCTGTCTGCTATCTTTTTCTGTGCAGAAAGAACAAATCCATTTCAAAACTTAATTGTTATATTTTAAAAAAATAGAGAAATTTTTGCCAACCGCTGAGGCTTCAGAAATGGCTACCCCCCCCCCCCCTCCCCGCAATCCTATAATAATACATGTGTAGCAGGGATGCCCTCAGGACAAAAAAAAGCTGAACTTTTTTTGTTTGTCTTCAGATCTTCATACAACATAGACTCAAATGATCCTCATAGTATGGAAGGAACTAGAATATCCTGATTTCAGGTTAAAAGCTGAAAAAGGCATCCCTGTGCGGGGATCACAGTGAAAAAGTTTTTCAACCCTTGAACTTTGACGGCTGATCAGACAAACACGGTCATGAATCAAACTTCTATCCTTAAACGTTTGGAAAATCAATACTAAAATACACTCATTATATGAGTAATACAGTTGAACATAGGCTACATGTAATTATTATACCTCATAGCCAATATGTGATTTATGTAATATGCTTCATAGCGACAGTTGGTGTTGCTAAACTTTGCTTGTGGGGTTAGAGTAGTGAGTCACTATACAGCCTAAGTAGATTTTATAACCCAAAATCTGGTCTAAATGCTGCTAATGTCAGAACTTTGGTTTTGTCAAGTTATCATAATGTTAGTCTATCTGTATTAGATCTAAATACAATGGTCCTTGATCTAGTCTAAAATGTGTGTTTCAGTCAATAAGGCACTCTGCTTAAAAGAAAAGCCTCTTGTCAAGGTGATACCCTGAAGCGTAAAAGTTAACTTGGTCCTTATGTCTGGAATAGGTTTATTTTTTTAGCTTTTAATTTTTTTTTTATTGTACATGTATTTTAGCAGACTGTACATGTATTTTAGCTATGGTGAACACTAAGGTGCACTTTTTTATTTCTCCTCATCGCAGCCGAGATTCTAGATCTATCTAATTCTACCTAAACCTTAATCAAGACTAGATCTAGCTTTATCTGAGATTTAGATCTAGGTTCAATCTAGATGTAGATTAGATACATTAATTTTAGTCAAAGAGTAGAAGGATCACAGGCGATTTAACGGAAAAAACCATCCATTTCATAAAAGAAACTAATGTGAACCTATCATGTGTAGTATACAACTATGCATTGGCCGTCACCTTTTATGTATATACCACTGCTCTATCTAGATAACGTTGTAGGATGATTTCAACAAACAATGGAATGACTGCATAGGCACCCTTAACCCAAGACCCGCGCCAAGCCACTATATTGGCTTTGATTTGAGGAGTTTACCAGTGCGGCAAGCCACTATTTTGGCTTTGAGCATTCCGCCCGCAAACCGCGCCAATATATTGGCTTCAGAGTTCGCCTTGCTTTTAACTTACATTTCG
>BMAT01000140.1:86257-103409 GCA_019649035.1 Elysia marginata
GAGAGAGAGAGAGAGAATAAAATGTAATGCTTACCTTCGATCCATGGTTTTGAGACTTTTCATCGATTACAGGTCATACTCCAACTAATATATTCACTGCAAAAAAGCCAAAATACATAAAAATTATCAACGATTGCTATAACTGAAGGCAGCACACACTACAGCGTCAAATGCAGCGAGAAACAGAACTTGAGATAGGTATTGTTGTGAAATTCTGCTCCGATTGTAGTGTTAGCTCAAAGAGGAATTATTCTATTATTAGTGCCGCTGGTCTAGAAACAAAGAAATAATTCATATAAGGTCTGAAAAAAATTGCCGAGTGTAGTTAGTTAGTATTCCCGCCAGAGTAAGGCGGCAAGCGTACTTTTACTTAAGTCACAACTTCACGCTATAAATGCATACCAATATTGATTGCCAATAGTGATAGTGGTTTGCAATGAAATAATAATTATTATCACTAGTTTGGGTGCACCCAACCTGGTTGAGTTATAGACTGGACTGTGCAAAAAGCTGTGTGCATTTTCTTTACGTGCTCACATAACTGCGAATCGAATGCATGAGTGCCTTTGAACTGGTCAATTTGCATCAACGTGTAATTAAAATTTCTCAGATCCTCTTTCTGTTGATATCTGTCTTCATCGCTTACATTACAACAACCCAACCGACTCATTATCTTTTTCTCTTTACCCTATTTCTGTTTTCTTATCGTCTAAGTGCTATATATTTTTAAGTATTATTGTTCCCGTTCTTCTTTTCTTTCTCTCAATTATTACGAAGCAAAATCTCTGCTTCCACATCCTCAGTCTAGACCATGTGACAAATTCGGGAAGCGGGCCGAACTATAATTTAAATGCGGGTGTTCGTCTGCCTAGATCTTTTTAGGTGTGTAAAAGTTGTCTACATCTTTAATCAATTTTTCTATTTTGGTAAAAAATGGGCATTAATGTGTGAATTGTAACCTTAGCTTACAGTCCCATTGCGTTTATTATCAGCACTAGCCCTGTGAAGTTGACAACCTTTGTAATTGATACCTTAGAGAGAAAAAATGCACCGATTGATTCGTGGTAAAATATTAGTTCACGGTATTAGCTTTTAATCTCCAATATTCAACACAATCTCGTTTTTATAGTGCCTTTAAGCAAAGCAACGCGTGAGATCAGGTCTGAGAGTGGTTTCTTAGTCTTTACATGTTACGTTTTATGCGATTCTGTTATCGTTAATACAAAGGTATAACTGACCTGGGCTTTCGGATTTCGCAAAATAAATTGTTGTAGGGTGCATAAAGAGAGAAAAACGGGGATTTCCAAATACCTCGATATACCCATAGTTCTCGTTACTCCCGTTGACGATATAACCGGCTCTGTGGCCTAGCGGTAATGACACTCGCTCAGAGATCGGGAGGTACGGGTTCGATCCCGGGCCGAGTCAAACTAAAGACTTTAAAATTGGTATTAGTAGCTGATCCGCCTGGTGTCTGGCATAATGGATTTAGTGCTAAGTCTGGTCTGCCCGGTGTCAGGATAATGTGACTGGGTGTGGTGTATGCAGCGCTCTGTACATCACAGTGTAACAGCACGCTTTCAATTGTACCAAGCGCCGTCTCTGATATAACCTTGTAGTTGAAAAGTGACATTAAAATTCAAACAACCAAACCCGTTGACGATAAACAATGGTTTCTCCTGTACTGTGGAACATCTTCTTGCACACAGGGGTCCTTGTATTATAAACACTCGGGTAGTACTTATAGAGTGTCCGACGGCGTGAGTAGCTTGCTACCCGGTACTCACATGCCTGACAATTCTGTATAGACCTGTGCTCTGCTGTTTTAGTTGTTTTGGTAACCTGCTATTCAACATTTTTGCCCTGATTTTTGAAAACTTTGGTATTAACACCCTACTTTAATAAATATGGATTATAGTCTTCCTCCGCCGAAAGCAGTCTCCAGACTTTACTCATTTACCCCAGAAGGCCATTACACATCAAAGCAAATTCAACTCATATTTCAGAGCATTACAGCACTGCTCAAATACTAACATTCTACAAGTTTCAAGCACTGCCTATAGCCAGTACCTATTTTACAGGTGGGTGGACTGAGGAAAGTGTGGATAAGTTGTTTTCCTAAGGCAGTTACAACATGTGTCGTAGTTGGGAATCGAACCCGCGACCGCCGGATCACAAGTCCGACGCGCTAACCGCTGAGCCACGCTACCTTTTTATGATCCCCTATTACAGTCCTAGTTTTTTGCTATTTATTGACATAAAATGCTCGTAGAAGAGTTTAGATACAGAGTCGCGCCCAATAGTGGCAATCACGTGGTAGATACCGGTCAGGACCATTGAGAAAATGCTTTTACTTTGTCTTGCAACCATGATTGAGTCGGACATCTCAACCTCCGCACTTCAAGGAGTTCATATTTCGAAAATTATAGTTCTCGACAACTTCAAAAGTTGATTAAATTTTGTGGCAAAAAAATTAGAACTTCTTTTTGTATTAAAAAAAAACGGAGAAAAAGAGAGATAAGCTTACTTCTTATGGCAAGAACAGGAAGCAATTTAGATATATGTGTACTGCATCGCTGTGGTTAAATTTGATTAGAAAACGATGGTAAATGGAATCGTTCGGATCGACATGGTCACGTGAATTTGTCAGGGTCTAATTCGCCTACACTTTATCTGCGAAAAAGGCAATGGGGTTTTACAAATTGTTAACTTTATGCTAAAACAAGATAATGTTACCCAAGACTTTTATTTATTTAATTAATAAGGCTGAAGAAGATGTAATCCTATTCTTTACAGATTATGTAGGTAATGTTGATTAAAAAAAAGTACTATGTTCTAACTTTGTGACTTTTTCTAGCGCCTACAGTCAGAGTCATTCTTGTATTCTGATTAAAAAACTTGTAGGATTGAAACTATCATATAGTGGATAATAAATTTTCTCAATGAAACTCAAAAAATGTTTTCTAAAAATTGAATCCACGAGATATGAATCAGAAAAACTTTTTTCTACCACATGATTGTGCACGTGAAAAAAGCGTGCTTTCTCCAGTTCTATTTATTATAATACACAAACGAATGCAAAAGTAAATTTTCTAATCTGCAAACCATAAAGTTTCCTGTCGACACACCAATTTAGGGACTAATCACGAAATATGATACTGAGAAAAACTACTATAAAACTACGTACCAATTGGTCTATTGGTGGAAAGTTAAATTTCTGTGCCGTAATTTGAAAAATCAAAAGAACTTGAAATGGGTTTCACACACAAAAGAAAAATTGTAAGCTTATTATGAATTATGACAACGAAGAGATGAAACTTGTGGGTACTCACCAGTATCTTGGTGTGCAGATGGACTCAAAATTTGACTGTCGAACACATACTATAAAAAAACTCTTATGGTTCAGTGGGTCAAGGCACTTAGAGAAGAGGTACAGCTGAAATTACACGTCTTTGTTCACGTGTAATGTTTGTGAGAGGATGAAAGAAAGCATAAGAGTAAGAGAGAGAGAGGGGAGAGAGAGAGAAAGAGAGAGAGAGAGAGAGAAAGAGAGAAAGAGTCATGCAGATAATCTAACTAGAAAAAAACAACACATTACTTTAGTGAAAATTCCATTTAGGTGAACCTATGCTGTAAGTCATTCTAAGAAGAGAGGTGGGTTTAGTAAACATCTGACGATCTATTCAACTCACCCATCTACTAAGCTTTTCCTAGCCTCGAGGTGTAAGCTGGTAACTATAAACTACAATAAGAGAAAAAGAGCGTTCGAACCAAATGTGATGAATGAATTATATATTAGGCATTAGAATGCAATAAAAGGGATGAGACGTTGAACGTGCAATGACGCTCATCCAACCAATTTGAACACGAAAAGTCATTAACTTAGTATCGAAGGAGAAGAGGAGAGCTTAACGTACAGGTCTGTACAGCACTAACATTGCTACACAGATCGATCATATTACATCACGTGCTGTAAATGATATCAATATGAAAACATTAATAAAATTGTTGTAAATGATATCGATATAATAACACCAATAAATCAAATTCTGTAAATGATAACGAAATGAGAACTCTAACCCACAAGATAGGTAAAAGTGCAAAATTTTGACTTTTAGAGATATTGACTTTGTTTGAGAGCTCAGTATAGGTCTATTTTGGCAGTGAAAAAGCTAGTTTGATACATTAAATATGAACCAAATTATTACATTTTGAAAAAAAAATTGGATCAATTAGACCCATTTTTTTAAACAATGAAGACAAACACATTTATAATATTGAGGATAATGGCGAAATCATTAACCACTGAGGTAGTTAAAGTCATAGTTAGTTCATATCGACTTTTAAGTTTTAATGGTAAGCTGGCCTAACACAATATAAAAGAATAAAAAATATGCAGAATGACTTTCATGTCTCACGATTTGCCTTGCACTCGTGCGATATTAGCTGTTAACGCTTTACAATAGACCACTGAGAAAAGCGCACTCACGTACCTTCAGGTTTAAAAAATAAAACGACAACGTTTAAACGCGATGTTCGAAACGTGTATTAGCTCTCCAAAAAATATACTGAAAAAGGCCGACAGACTAGACTTCAAGTCTTTCTCTCTTTCTCTGTCTCTCTCTCTATCTCTCTTACTCTCTCTCAGTCTCTCTCTTTCTCTTTCTTACTCTCTCTCTCACTCTCTCTCACTCTCTCTCTTTCTCTCTCTCCTTTTCTCTCTTACCCTCTCTCTCTTTCTCTCTCACTATCTATCTTTCTCTATCACTCTCTCTCTTTCTCTCTCTCACTCTCTCTCTCTCTTCCTCTCACTCTCTCTCTCTCTACCCTCTCTCTCTCTCTCTCTCTCTCTCTCTTCTAATCTATGTATTTGTTATTTTAACCGAAGTACATACATATTTGTAACGTCAGTGATTTTTTCGCTCTCCATCTATACACAGCGTCAACGGTGCAAAACAATAGTCAAAATATAAACGTTTTTGAGACTACATACGTCAAAGTACGTCAGACTTTTAAGTCGACCTTCTCTTTTCATCTTTTTTTTATAGCCATAGAGAGAGACTAAACAACTCCAACCGTTCGATAGTTATTAACCGAAGGATAAAGGTCCACGAAATCATCGGAGTTTGATTTCACTCCACATTAAAGCTACGAAATTACTATAAAAATAATTTTAAGAAAACAAAAAAAAATCAACAAAATTGATTTATCTATCATTTGACTGAAACGGTAGAGTTAACTGCAATATAATAATTTTAGAAAAAGTTGATTTATCTATCACTTGAAGGAAACGGTAAAGTTGAGTGCAATAAAATCATTTTAGAAAAAGTTGATTTATCTATCACTTGAAGGAAACGGTAAAGTTGAGTGCAATAAAATCATTTTATAAGAAAAAAGTTAATGTGTTTAAAGTGCTCTCTTCAATGTATGATGCTAGAGAGCAATTATGAAACTATTGAGGCAATGTGAAAAATCAAAACACACGCCTCAGCATTCATTGCTAAAAGTAAAACAGCTTTTGTACTAAAGTCTTGGTTTTTTAGAGGGATTCGCACCTGTATTACAAAGTGGTTTGTTCTTTTTATGGTGCAATATCTCCTTATTACTGAATTTAATTATTTTGCTTTGCCTTTCTAAATGAGACTGCACTACTTTTCAATACCTAAGAACTATTCCATAAGCCTGAAAATAAATAAAAAACTCTCATGCGGCCAAAGCATCATTGATGAGGTCGGGGGAGCTACCACACGACACCCAAGCTTATTGACTTCCACCTCGCGCTACACAATGAAAAGACAAGTTATTCAATAAACTTACACCCGTCCAGAAACTAGTGTTAGCTCGTCTTGACAAGTTTGTGCGGTTTACAGACAGTAAGTGGTTTTCGTGTGGGATGACATGGTACGTCGAGGTGTCGATTATCTAATAAAACTCACCGATGTTATTATAGTATACATCATACCTTGGTGCAAAGCATTGATCTTCTAATTTTACGATCAAATGAAAAAAGATAACGAGATCTTTATGCAGGGAGTAGTATTAGAAGCATCTGGGATATTCTTCATTTAAATAGAGATAAAAAAAAAAACTTTAGGAAACGTGTTAAACAAAGCAGAGTTGTACTATTTCGTGACGATCTTGCTCTAGAAGTTTCTCAATGTCTCTTTACTAAGCTGCAGAGCTTTTCAACATTTGATGGACAAGTAGCTATTCAGTAGCAGTCGGTGCACCGTTGCTTTTTTTTTTTTATTTATGCTCTACTTCTCAGCCTTCACAACTGAAATGCTTTTGTCAACATCACCCACTTCACCTTTCTCTGTTCTCTGCCACTTTTAAATTCTGTCTGTCTGTCTGTCTGCATGTCTGTCACTCTCTCACTCTCTCTCTCTGTTAGCTGCCACTTTTAAATTCTGTCTATCTGTCTGTCAGTCTGTCTGTCTCTTTCTCTCTCTCTCTCTCTCTCTCTCTCTCTCTCTATCTATCTCTCTCTTTCTCTCTCTCTATCTCTCTCTTTCTCTCTCTATCTCTGTCTCTTTCTCTCTATCTCTCTCTCTTTCTCTTTCTATCTCTCTCTCTCTCTCTCTCTCTCTCTCTCTCTCTTTCTCTCTTTGTTCCCAGTGACTTTCTACAAGCCTCTGAAGTTCAAATTCCTGAATCGATTGTTTTAACTATCGAGGTGATTTCAAATGGTTTCGTTTTTTTTTAAGTTGCAAATACTTTTTGTGTGTTTTGACTCGCGTTTGCATTTGGCCCAGCTAGGAATGAAACCCTAGTAAGAATTGATGGATCATTATCGAGGGGTCTATCTATGTATCTTATTTATGGTCTAACAAAGTGAGTGAAGCCACATGAAGACAGTTCTGGCACAGTCATTGCGTGATATATAACGCTGCCACATTATTTTCCTGGGGATGCGAAGAAATCATAGATTACCCATTCTTCCATCTTACTCGTACGAATACACACAGAGAGAAAAGGAAGAAAAAGGGGAAAGATAAAGGAAGAAAACGAAGACATAGAGAGATCAGAAAGGAATTAGAGAAGAGAGAAATTGAAGAAAAGGTGGAAGTAGGGAAGGACAAAAAGAAAGAGAGACAAGAAGAAGAAGAAGAAGAAGAAGAAGAAGAAGAAGAAGAAGAAGAAGAAGAAGAAGAAGAAGAAGAAGAGGAAGAGGAAGAACAGCAACAACAATACAACCACAAAAACAGCAGCTACAACACAACAAGAACAAGAACAAGAAAAACAAGAAGAAGAAGAAGAAGAAGAAGAAGAAGAANNNNAAGAAGAAGAAGAAGAAGAAGAAGAGGAAGAAGAAATAGAAGAAGAAAGAGAATAACAAGAACAAAAAAAACAAGAACGAGAACAACGAGAAGAAGAAGAAGAAGAAGAATAGGAAGAGTAAGAACAACAACAAGAAAAACCAGAAGAACAAGTAAAAAAAAACAGAATACGAACAAGAAGAACGAGAAAAAATAAGACGAGACGTAAACGAAGGGGGTGGGTATATAGAAAACGGCAGAAGTGTAATCCCACTGAAATAACTTAGATATATTAGCTTAACAACTTAATGTTGACCTAGGATGCTGAGATTTAAAAAAAAAAACGCAAATCGCAGTAACCAAATCTGTAAGTAAAAAAACTGCAATGTGCGTTTTTTTTTACTTACAGAGAGAGAAAGAAAGAGACAGAGCAACAAATAAAGAGAAAGACAGAAAAAAGACAGATCAATAGACATGAAATAAACCGCATCAAGACCAATTTAAGCTCCTGTAAGCCAAACGCGTCTGCGACTTGAAGAAACGGCTTTTAAACCTTTTTTTAAATGATGTTTTGTAACACGATTCGACAAAATTAGGCCATTGTTAAGTTATCACTCATAAAATCATTTGCATCTAACACTTACTAAGGCTAAAGTCACGAAAGGTTTAGCCAGAAAAGAGCAAACCTTTTTTTAAGCCGCATTTTTATCTCATCATTATTACACGATTTAAGCACTGAATCAGTATATTGTGTGGTCTCATTCGGTTTTATCTCTTTATTTCTACCTGCAAAGATACATGAAATTACCTTTTATAATGGTCCATACTGAAGAGCTGCGAGGCTGCGAGCATCAATCAAGACAAAGCCTCACTTCTGAGAGACTGGGGGTTCTTGGACTTCCACAGACCTTATATAAAGGACATGATCGAAATGCATGTATCTAAAAAGTTAATGTATTTTGTGCTGAGGGCCACGTAAAGTTAACACTTTCTCACTCGGGCGGTAGAGACTTAAGAGGAAACCCATTCAAGCTGTCTAACTCGACATTCCGATTCAACATCATGGGCAGGGTTTTCACCAATCGGATCGTCGCAAGATGGAGCGACTTGCTGGCTTACCAGAGAGTGTGGTCACTGCCTCCACCCTCAAATCTTTCAAGAGTAGAGTAAGGGCTCTGTGGCCTAGCGGTAAGACCCTCGCTCAGAGATCCGAAGGTGTGGGTTCGATACCCCGGCCGAGTCAAATCAAGGACTTAAAAGTTGGTATTAGCAGCTGATCCGCCTAGTGTCTGGCTTTATAGATTTAGTGCTAAGTCTGGTCGGCCCGGTGTCAGGATAATGTGACTGGGTGTGGTGTATGCAAGCGCTCCTTACATCACAGTGTGGCATCACGCTTTCAGTTGTCCCAAGCGCCGTCCCCAATATAACCTTGTAGTTGAAAAGAGACGTTAAAATTCAAACAACCTAACCCACCCATCTTTTTAAGAGTAAGCTAGACAAGTACACCAGCCACCGGGTTTTGCCCTTCCCACCTGTAGTAAAGACGACGCAATCACCTGATTGTACCGTCCAGGGACCAACAAACAGGTCGGAAGGCCTCAACCTTGGATTTCGTCAACTCAAGTCAAATCTGTTCAGTTTCGTGTTTGCTGCACTCCATGATAGTGGGACTGGCATTAAATCTGGGGCCTTGGGGAATATATTTAGTTGGTGACATTTTCTATGCTCACAGAACATAAATTGATGTTTCCTTTCGCTTGTTCAGGGAGCATTTGGTTAGTAAAATTTTATATTTTATCTTTCTTGTAGGCATTTAGTGCCGAACTGAGCAGTATGGAGCATTTTTATAGGTTAAGTAACTTAAGGGAGCCGTAAAAGGAATTCGGTAGTAGATTTTATGAGTTATGGGGTACTGAAATTATAAGGTAGAAATGTAACTTATGAAAGTCCATGAAATAATAAATTGCTTAAGTTTTAAAGCAGAGCTAATTGATATTGTAAAAATATAACACTTTACGAGTGATTATTTGGACATAAAATAAAATACGTGGTTAGTTTTTCGGATCCCTTGGGGTTGGAAAGATAAACAGAAACATAAAATGTTGCCTTGGCTGGTTTTGTCAAACCTATCTGTATTTGTTTATTCTAACTATATTCTTGGTTTTTTTTTTATCTGTCTATCTTTCTATTGTCACAGTTAGCTAATTTTTGTGCCTTGACATGACTTAAAAATTTCAGACAGCTCTACCTTCATCAGATAGCTGACTAATGAGAACAGAGCTGCCCGAAACTTATTATAGTCTTATAAGCCATGGCAAGGCACGCAACTTAAGTAAAAATGACAATATTATTATTACGCTCCTGAAGTAGAGAACTCTACGAATTATGTTAATTTCTATCTATCTATCTATCTATCTATCTATTTAGCTGTCTAACTCGACATTCCGATTCAACATCATGGGCAGGGTTTTCACCAATCGGATCGTCGCAAGATGGAGCGGCTTGCTGGCAAATTTTTGACATAGAAAACCTAGAATCTATCTATCTATCTATCTATTTTTGTATGTAGATTCTAGCTTACATTACCTACAGATCTGTTTCGTCGTTAGGACGACTTTTCAAGGCAGTCTAATTCATCTGGGTCGTTAGTCTGCTTATGTTGGCTGTGCGGTGCACACGCGTGCGCAAACAAATGGGAGCGACGATGCATGCACGTCCCCAGCAGTTCTTTCCTTTTGTTTAGGCGTGGTTTTTTTTTAAATGATGTAGTATTTTTCTAGCAGACAGAGATACTACATCATTTCAAAAAAACCACGCCTTGGGAAAGCCGGTCTCAGTTAAAATGACAACCAAGGAGTAATAAAAAATAACACAATGCTTCTTTATATGAAGTTCGGTGCTGATTCAACCCTTCAACGATCTATGTGCAACTATGAAGATTGTTTTTTTTTTGTTGTTGTTGTTGTTAATTGTTTTTGTTTTTTGAAGAGGTCAAGTGTTTTGTCGGTTGATTTGAGAAAAACTTCATCATGCTAAACATTAAGAAAACAAAAGAGATGATTATTAACTTTAGAATAACGAAGAACCCTACGCGCCTGCTCGAAATGAATGCTAAATCTGTTGAAATCGTCGGCTCTTACAAGTACCGGATATAGGTTTGACTATTGACAATAGACTAAACTGGCGCGCCCATGTTGATGTTTTATGCAACAAATTGAGCAGGAAGCTGTTTTTCCTTTAAAAGCTGCAGCCTTTACATGAGGCTGAAAGCATTCTAAAAATTTTCTATCAAGCTCTTATTCTAAGTCTTGTTACATTTGACTAAGTTGAAAAAGTGAGTGAGAGGGAGAGCGAGAGAGAAACTTGCTTCTGACGTAAAAGTGCGTTGTTTATCGTTCAGTCTTCATAGTAAGTGACTATATGTGTTTAGTGTGTTTCTGAAGTTGAGTGTGAAACAATATTGTCACACTATAACCATGCTGTGTACTTCAGTACGAGTTCCATGCCACATTTCCAATAGTGGATCGATACAGTGTATCTTATCTTATCTTATCCTAATAGCGGAAACAAAGACGTTACTTAACCGGGAGGACAAGAGGGAAATGATAAAATACCCCAAAACGTTCTCTATATGTTGTAAACCATGACTGAAGGATGCCATCATCATCATCATCATCATCATTATCATTGTCATCATCATCAATTGCAATAACAGCAATAGTAATAGTAAAAAAATAATAAGACGAATATTTTTAATAACAGCATTAATCAGATACTACAGATACCTGAAGTAAATAAATTAAGCAATTCAAGTCTAGCTTAAACCCTCACCCCTTCTCTCTCTCTATCTCTCTGTCTGTCTCCTTCTGTTTCTCTCTCACTTTCTCTCTTGGTCTCTTTCTACCCCTCTCTTCCTCCGAGACCGGTTCTGTGGCCTAGTGGTAAGACACTTGCTCAGAGATCCGAAAGTGCATGGTTCGATCCCCGGCCGAGTCAAACCAAGGACTTAAAAATTGGTTTTAGCAACTGATCCGCCTAGTGTCTGGCATTATAGATTTAGTGTTGTTAAGTCTGGTCGGCCCGGTGTCAGAATAATGTGACTGAGTGTGGTGTACGCAAGCGCTCCTTACATCACAGTATGGCAGCACGCTTTCATTTGTCCACAGCGCCGTCTCTGATATAACCTCGAAGTTGACTGGAACGTTAAAAACCAAACAACCAACCAATCAATCTCCCTCAGAGTATAAGATGTCCTCCTCTCATTGTTTCTCTTCCCTTGGTACCTCAATTAAATGCCACACTAGAATAGAATAGCGAATAAACTGCTACAAAGTCCTCATAGCCCGAGACTGAGCTTGACATTTTTGACCCCGCGGTGACGTTGGATAGTCCCATATAGTCTTGGAAAGGGAAAGTGTTACATCTCGATTCTGTGGAGCGGAGGATTTAGCGATGTTCTGTTAATTTTACTCACGACATGTCTACCTTTTAAAATTTGCTATTAATCAAGAATGCCTAACCACACATATGTTATCAGAAGTAGTTATTTATTTGTCAATGTATTGTGTCGCACAGCATGAACTAAGAAGAGAAATTATACCATCATCTAATCAAACCAGGTCACAAGAAGGGAAAAAACATACATTGATAAATGTTTTTTTTTTATAGCGCGCCATAAGTTCCAACAGAAGCTAGCTGTAACGGCTTTAAATGCAAATATTCAATTGCATATTTAGATGCATTCATAAGTAAACAACTTCGAAAATTTCGTTATAATGTTATACAAATGAAGACGTATGTAAGATAACTTTTAAAAGGCGCGCGTTCAGTAGTTGTTTTTTTTTTAATATTTGTCATGTTTCGGTTTGTTGTATGTAGAACATACTCCACCATTGCCTGGTCCCATGTCCAGGATGAGAAAGGAGGAGGGTTGGGCGTGGAGTTAGCAACCCCATCCTGTAAAATAACCAACGCTGCAGAAACAGTTGAAGAAAGAAACTCCACGCAAGGCGGGCGGAGCAAAGCAGGTCAGGTAACTGGAATCATGACAGGCATGGATGAAAGCCGAGAGAAAGTCTCCACCCGGACAGCGAGTCTCCTGACGCCAAAACAACCCACCCGACGGCCAAAGGAGACCTGGAGGAGGACGGTGGAGAAGGACCTGAAAGAAAGACGTCCCTCCTTAGAAACAGCCTCTCCCCCCCCCCCCTAACTGCAGCGGACCGACCAAGATGGAGAGCTCTTCAACTGCCTCAAGCGCCAGACGGCTCAGAGTGGATTGAATTCTTTTAAGTTTTCGGGGGAGTTATATTTTTACCAAAACAGCGGCATGGCTATTCGAACTAAAATGGGCCGACGTTATGCTTGCCTTTCCATGCGTTATCTGGAATGGCAAATGGTAAACCGCTACCAGGGTTCTACGCCTGACTTCTAAAATCGTTGCATAGATGACAGTATTGGTGTTTCCAGCATACCCCTACATGATATTAAGATATATTTTGATTTTTTTAAGACGTTCCACCCATTTATTCACATTAGAAATTTCAACCTCTACAAGCGATTTTTTTGGACATCCAAGTTTTTGTCAGCGACGGATTTTTACACTCGTCAGTCCACTACAAACCGACGAATAGACCATGACTTTCACGAAACAGTGTTTGAAAATGCGCGATTTCTTTGTGTCGTGTGGCTATCCTTTGGAGATACTGCTTGGCGCTTGGAACTGAGTATCCAAAATCAGTGGGACTGACGCTCTTATACCTAGGCCTGAACAATCCTTTCAATGCACCAAGCTCATCATGACCTAACACCCTCATAATTTGGTCGCTTGTAAGGTTGTCTTCAACAATCGTAGTATTCTTCCAGCTGACCCCAATGCTCGTGAGATTTTTTATAAGAGTCCTCTTGTTGTGTTTAGAAGAGCGACAAACATTCGCGACATACTGGTTTTTAGTCGGATCTCTGCTTCTAAAGACTCAGGAACCTGATCTTGCAGGAGACTAGGTGTACGACTAGTACATAATTATGTGTCACAGTCTATTGAAATCAACACGCCTCGTGGTTTTTTCAGGGTTGTTTACTCTTTTACCTGCCGTTGTTGACTCCTCTACCTGCACAAGTTGCAACCTTTTTTTACATGCTATTGTCTTTAAGAGATGTGACATGGTAAATATTGGTGAAACTGGCCCTAACCTGTTGACCCCTTTTAGCCAACACTTGCGCGATGTACAAAACAAGGTTCATAAAACCGTCTGTCTACATTCTCGCTCTCCTGGCCACCATGGCTGTACTTATATGGATATGCTAGGTTTGCGTTCTTCGAGAGGTGGGGCCAGTCATGCTTTGATTGTGAGCAGCTGGTGATTTTTGAACTGGGTAGTTTAGCACCTGAGGGGATGAATGTTCAACACATTTCCACCACAAATAAATCGTTACTGGCTAGTAGCATCTCTACTTTACCTATTAACCCTTTTTTGTATACTGGAGCTAATATCTCTTCTTCGAGGTAATTAATTTATCAATGTCTTAATGTCTTGGTTTTTGCTTATTGTGGCCTTCTACTGCGAAGTTTGAGCCCTTTGTTTTGTTGTTTTTCTTTGTTAATTATTTCTTTGTTTTCCTCCAAAGTATCCATTGTCTTTTTAGGGGAATAGCCTTCTTTCTAGCTCACGCTTTATTTGCTTGTAATTTTTCTCTTTTGCTTTTTTCTTATTATCTCGGTCGTATAGTGGGTTACTGTTCACGGATTTTTAACAATATTTCATTCCCCTTTACTTGTGTAATAATCCCTAAATGTGCTCTTTCTTTTAATTGCTTTTATTTATAGGCTTTTTGTTTTGTACTTTCTTCACAGTAGGTCGACTTAGTAATTTCCTAGATCATTATTTAGTTTATCCTCTAGTCTCTATTCTAGTCTCACACCTTCTGTTATTGCACGCTATTCTATCGTGCGTAAAAATTAAAATTCCAATGAGTTCTTTTCTACGGTACCATTTTGCGAAAAAAAATTAATTTTGAGTTCTTTGTACGGCACTAATTTGCGCCTAGTTCAATACCATGCTTGTCATCTTTATGCGTTTGCACTTCTTTGTCAACTTGATCTGCACTTGAGAGAAGGTAGGTCGTTACTTATCCGCCTTTCTAATTCCAAATAGACCCAGATCTAAATCATACAATCTTTTTTCGTATAAATTATTTTTGTTGTTAATTGATAGTTCTTTTTTTTCTTTTATTATGTGATTCCTCTGCAATTTTCATTATTCCCATGGCCCCTTCCCAATAGTACCCCCCCTCCCTTATGTTTTTAATTGTTTTTATTTTTGTTTGTTATATTTTTACTTCGGAAGTTTCTTCATAAGATTTCTATCTAGATTTCTAGAAACATGTTTTCTCCCTACGCCCCTTTTTTATCTCTATACCTTTTCTTTATTGTTCTCATCATAGATATTTTATATTGTTTAGAAAAATATTATTGCTTTTCTTTTATTGTTAGCCCTGCGCCTCTTTCTGTAAGTATATCTATACCTATAAGTTTTTATTTTGCTTTTTGTCTGCCGAAAGCGCAAAGCCGATAGCTTACTTGTTTCGTCTCTGCTTTTAGTGTTGAAATATATTGCTTCCTTTAAAAAAGTTAAAATAAATAGTTAAGTTTTTACAAGCAGCCTTTACATCGTGACTCTGTGTTTCATGCTGTTTCATTGGTAAGCAGCCAAGCGATCATCTCTGTCTCCCCATTTTGATCACCGTGGCACCGTGGCACTGGTTTGCATTTTTGTCGGGTTCATTTGCAGTTACGTTCTTTGGTGCAATAAATTCACCAAGACTTTAGTTCTTTCGTTTAAAATAAGTTTCTTTGATAGTATATAGTATTTCTCTGACACTTATTATATTGCATTTCTTTGATGTTGTTGAATCTGATTCTTGCGATTTCTCTATGATTTCCTATGGTATTTTCAAATCTTCTTTGATTTCCTTGAGTCTATGCTTACTAAGAGATGTATCAAATTTACTTCGAATGTTGGTTTCTATATTTTTACTACTGTTGCAGAAGTTTCTTATTCTCTTGCTCTCTTCTCTTTGTTCTTTTGCTTTACATTTTGGTTTGTTATTTTCAATTTCCGAGTGGTTATTTCTTATAGGTTTTGTTCTTTCCTACGAATTTCGATTCCTTCTTGTGGCCGCTTTCTTGTAAGGCTTGTTGTAATATTTTGGCAAGCTATTGAAAATCGCAGCATTTCATGATTTATTGAAATTAAAAGTCTTTTATTCAGGCTCTAGGGCACGTTTAAATTATAAAGGAATGGTGATTTCTGTGGTTATGGATGAAGTTTCAACAATAGAGAGAGGGTGGTTGCTGTTTTTATGGATGTAGCATATGTCCTTTGATAGTGGTTTTTTTTGTGGCCCGTAAATTCCAGTACGTAAGTCAGGTGAAATATGTAAGAATTCCAGGATTCCTGTTTATGTTTCTCCACGGTTATGTCAAGGAGATTTTTCTTGAGTATCTTTCCACAACTGTTTCTAGACTTCCGCTTTTTTTAGTGTGTGTTTGCTTTGGGCTAAATCAACATCCATCTGATAATAAACAGAGCCAGACCAATTCTCAAGCTGCAATACCATTAAAGCTACATAAACCACATCAAAACCAGAGCTTTTCTTTTTCTTGACTACTATTACTTTGTTATTGTAGCAGCGGTGCAATCGGTAGTGCAGTTGATTGCTGTATGGGAGGTTTCGGTGATTTGATCACCTGTACGGGCAAAATTTTATTTGCTACCCTGTTCCCATCCAGCACTTGATGGGCAGCTAGGTCTCTTAAGACTCTGGGAAAGTAAAGGCGGCGAAGAAAGCGATGACAAACTACCTGTGTTGTGTGCCTGAAAAAATAAGGGCTCTGCTCCTTGTTATCTTAGGCACGTATGGAAAACTTGACTTTACTATACTTTACTCTATCTCAAAACAGCGTTCTCTGCTTGTTTATATATTATTCTAAATACCCTGAACAACCCATAGTCTATTGAAATTTAATTGTTTTTACTTGCGTCTTGAATAGCATTCATCAGCCATGTTCACTGCATTACGTTCAAATTAAAACTTTACAAACCGCTTTCACTGACATCTTAAAAAAGCTTGAAATTTAATTTTTTTTAATTTCAATAGAAATTGATATAGAAAAAGATTGATACAAATTGTAGACATCTGGCAAGAGATTCGGTGACAAAACAAGTATCTCCCCGTCAGTTCTATTAAATGGAATGTGCCTTAAGTCGAATTTTGAGGGAACCCTGCTTGTTTGTATCTTCTGAATACCTGCAACAACCCATATTCTATTCAAATTTAATGTAAAATTCACAGTTCGTAAAAAATTCCAATTGTTTGCATTGCCTAACAACTCAGGATTGCAACAGGCAGTTTTCATTTTTCTCTGGATTTCTTTCTTACTATACTATTTAGATAAAATAGGATTGTTACCAGAATGATCCAACGTTCTTAAGCAGGAGTGACATCAGAATAGAAGTCATAAACCAGCCGTATTCACTTGCGTTACCTTCAAATTTAAGTCCTACCTGTTTTCTTGTGTGAATTTCACTTTGCTGTTATTCGTTATGGATTGCATACGTTCAGTCATTACTCTGTTTTTAATCTCATTGGCAGCATTAGATGACGAAACCTGTACTGAAATTCCTAGAGAACAGCAACTGCTTTAACTGCAATCTATAGTGACCTTGTTAGTTTGTCTTGCAAGTCGAACTTGTATATTTCGGAATTGGAAACAAAAAAGGAAACGGCGTAGATGAAACAAAGTTATCAAATAAAACGTGAGCACTTCTCCTACCCCCCCCTACACACACACACACACCCTGATTAAGAAGCGTCTCTATTGAAAGTCACCA
>BMAT01000140.1:120895-134911 GCA_019649035.1 Elysia marginata
AATATTTACCTTACTAAATAATTTTCTTTTATAAAATACTTAAATAATTTCATCTACTTTTATGCTTTTTTTTCGCAATGTAAAGACAACAAAATGTTCGGAGGGAACACTTTGATCCTATCAATACCAGACCAATATAACTCGATTCTACTTGATCATTGTACGCTCAGCACCGGCTCTGTGGCCTAGCGGTAAGACACTCGCTCAGAGATCGGGAGGCGCGTGGTTCGATCCCCGGCCGAGTCAAACAAAGGACTTTAAAATTGGTTTTGGCAGCTGATCCGCCTAGTGTTTGGCATTATGGATTTAGTGCTAACTCTGGGCGGCCCGGTGTCATAATAATGTGAATGGATGTGGTGTATGCAAGCGCTCCTTACATCACGGTGTGGCAGCACGCTTTCAATTGCCCCGAGCGCCGTCCATGATATAACCTTGTAGTTGAAAAAAGACGTTAAAATTCAAACAACCAACCAACAAACTGCTGGGAATATACTTTCTTAAACAAATCAATGGCCAATCGCTGTGATTTGTTTTCACGTTCCAATAACAACAACAACAACAACAACAACAAAAAGATTTTTATTTAAACAATACAGAAGCAACTACCTTGCGAAACCAAAATTTGACTAAATCAAAAAGATTTTGTAGCCGAATTCTTTTGTATCCGCACATTGAAAAACCGCTCCCGTTGAAAGTGCACAGCATTCAGTGTGCCGTGGAATTGTCCAACATGATTGATATGGCGGAGCGGATAATAATAAAAACTGTTTTTTTTTTCTTCCTCTGATAAGATTCCTAGCCCACGCCAACTCCTGGGCGTCCTGGCGTGTTGTGACGGTAATGTGACCCCACAAGTTAGCCTACTGGCTGTCACACAATACTTTGGCCTCCTTTCACACCCCTCCATTTCCTCCCTTCCTGGCCTCGATGAGTGTGTGAGTGTGCGCACCGCGATGCGCAGACTGGACTGGAAATTTTCTTTTCTACGGCGCATGCTTTGTTTGTGCACTAACATGTGTTTTTTTTTTCAGACCCCTATTCCCTCTAGCTTGGAGCAGGGCCAAGCGGTTTCAATTTTTTATAGCGTTCCTTTAACGTTGAAACTTGAAAACGTTCTTGTCGCAGCCTAAATGGGCTCCTGGAGGAGCGCTGTCTCTTTACAGGTGACACTCATACAAGAAAGTCGTGTTATCTAGTGTTATACTTTAATATTTATATTTTTTAAATATTAAAAACCCCTTTTACTCGTTCTATTGCACGAGTGCGAAATTGTGCGACTAAAAATGTTTCCAGCCTGGAATATTTTTGTTTTCTTTATTCGTGTAGATCTTGGGAAATAAAACACAAGGTTGTTGCAGATATAAAATGTAACGTAGCGGAGTGAAGAAAAAAAAATTCAAATGAATTACAGGTTTTCGACTGGGACGTCCACTTCCGCTGCACCGTGATAAGATGGAATAAAATTCATTACAGTTGTATCTACATGCATAATGCTTGAGCAATGTCTTCAAAAAGCGTGAAAACCGCTGTTGGCTCCATGTGGAAAAAGTAAGTTTGGACTGGTTACTTTGGTTCGTGGTAACTTAAATTACAATCAACTGAATTTACCGACATCATCATCAACCTCCTCTTGAAATAATTGCGATGTTTATTATGTTAACATTCATTAGAATATTATGCTGTTGGTGTTTATAATAATTCTTAATTTTGATAATAGCAACGATGTTTATAGCAGTAGTAGTAGTAGTAGTAGTAGTAGTAGTAGTAGTAGTAGTAGTAGTAGTAGTAGTAGTAGTAGTAGTAGTAGTAGAAGGGGTATTAGTAGTATGCAGGTATTAATAAAACGTGTTCATTGGTTCTCCTGGAAGCATACAACACACTAGTAAGTCTACATTTCGAGCCAACTGAAATATACAAACAGGCTTACTACATTATAGGCGTAAGATACTAAGAGAGTCTTGCTCCCAGTATCGTTTTAAGAGTTCCTTTTATTGTAAACTTTAATGTTAATGTAATTTTTATTATTATTATTATTAATATTATTATTATTATTATTATTATTATTATTATTATTATTATTATCTTTATAAATACTTAAAGCGTAGCAGTAATGGTATTAGCATTAGCAGTAGTAGCAAAAAAAAAACCAACAACAGTGGTAGCAGTAGAGGGAAGAGGAGGAATGACAGTAGTGGCAGTAGTTGTATTACTTTAGAAGTAGTAGTAGTAGTAGTAGTAGTAGTAGTAGTAGTAGTAGTAGTAGTAGTAGTAGTAGTAGTAGCAGTAGTAGTAGTAGTATAGTAGTAGTAGTAGTAACAGTAGTAGGGGTAGTAGTATACAGATATTATTAAAACTTCATTGTTCATTGATTCTGCAGTTTCTCAATGTCTGTCAACCATTCTAAACGAGTCAGAATATCGTAGTGTTTACATTGAAAAGCATTGCTATTAATTTTTAGGACAAGGCACAAAGTATTGTCATTATTCGTAGCGTTTCAAATTATATTTAAAATTTATCAACATTTTGCAGAAAAATTTTTTTTAAATATTCCGTTGATTTAAAATTTTAAGAAAAGTAGGGGAAAAGGTTTTTGAAAAGGCTAAATTTCCCGTGGTAGTAGACCCGACATTGTATTCCATTTCACCGGTCTGTCTGGCTGTAAAGTCCACACACACGCTTATCTCGATGGCTCTGTTTAAAAATTTTTGTTAATGGTGTGGGCATATCGGGGTTATCTACACCAACTAGGTTAATTATACCCAGTTTTTCACCTCAAGTAGAAACATCTAGATCTAAGCCCTTGTATCTTTTTTTAGTAGCAAGATAATGGGTCGTGATGAAATGGTTATCTCCAGTAGGCCTGTTGTGTAGACTCTTTGCCTGCTCGAAATTTTTCCAAAGTGTGTCACATATTAATTTTCGGTCATAATTTCCATGAGCTTAGCGATGAAAATGAAATTCCTGTTTATAGGTCGATTTAGTCGATCGGCTAACACTTCGCCGATTGCCTAATGCAGGCAGAGAGAGAGAAAAAAAAGGCATTATGTAGGCCTACATCACATGATTATAAACTTCTTGCAGTAACTGACTTTGGTTTCCGTCTGTAATTCTCTCAACGAATTTCTGAACAACAAGATTTTTGTTGCAGTCCTCTTTGATGTGTGTGCTCTCATCACCTATCTATCTGGTTTGTTTTCGATATCTCTTATTTTCCTCTTTTTATACCTCTGTTTAATGCCCGCATGGCTCACCCTTTGCCCCTCTTTTTTTTTTTTTGTTCATCCTCACCCTCAATATCCGCACAAATGCATCTTTCTTCAAATGTAATTAAGAATACCAATAAAATCGCATGTTTCTCTATTCCCTCTACCCTGTTTTCCCTAACACCCAAAGGTAAGGCTGACACAAACTATTCGCTGAAGTTAACTTTAATTTTAATTTAAGTATCAAGTCGCTTTTTTATCAGCCATAGCGTGTCGTTTGAAAACTAATCAATTTAGTACGTGCAATTTGTTATTCGTGAAAATCAATAATGTTTCCCATATTTCAAGGCTACTTTCGAAAGTTGCAAATATATGTATAATGATTGACTTTTTCGCTCGAATTTGGTTTTAAAGTTCACTTCTCTTTAGATTCAGACAGCACAATAGTTTTTTTTATAAACCCAAATGTACACCATTGTGAAATACCTTAGCTACAATTAGCGGTTAGATTTCAAACGGTCCTACAATATTTGTAGTACCACTTATTTTTTTTATATAAAGCATTAGTATCAGTCTTACTTGTACGACCGTCATAATCTCTTGTGAACACTGCAGCTTAGCGTTACTAGAAGCAGGTATTGATTCACGGCAGTTTTTTTTTTCCTTCATTGTTGAAATAATTGACGATTTAGGGTCACGAAACGTTTAAAATTTACGATGATGTTGTTTTGCAGTTCAGTATTTTATCAGCACAGCGACAGTTACCAAAGCAATAATATCACATTAAAAAATTAGGGAGAGTCCAGGCGGGGAGGGGGTGGGGGTGATCAACAAGACAGTACGGGATAGGCTACTGAAAAAATGCAATATGAAACACAAAACTGCACGACAATCACTACCCTTGTAACACACACACTAAGCTGATATTAGAACTTTATCTCTTTGTAACTGATTGTATTCATAAATTTTTTTTCACGGCAGACCGAAAATCTTAAAATTACCTAATCAGGATCACCTGCTGCTCTACAGTAATTTTAACCCAGCTTTAGACACAAGACTTTTTATTGATTGTAGTACGTTTTGAATGTCAGTTTTTGTTTAGCTCGGCTCAGCTGTACGTGTTGGAGATATTGATTTAACACTTGTCTTGAGCAATCTTGATGTTCCGTTTAGATACTAAGTCCACCTCTGGTGAAACATTTGAGCAAACACATCGATCTATTGTCTGGGAGTGTTACCCCGCAATGTTTGCTGTGACAATTGCCTCAGCCCGCAAGACGTAAAACGTGAATACCAGGCAGCTATAGGTAGTGAAACACTCGCGTGAAGCCTAGCCTTTCTCAACACAAAAAAAATGTTTTTTACAAGATGCAGGCATTTACCTTGCAAAATGCTATGGGAACATGATTGTTTTCTGTGCAAACCCCACAGCGTTGTCTTAACAAAAGGGTTGATTTGATCACGACAATAAATAATTAAGTGATCAGCTTAATATGACTTTGATTGTGCATTCTTTCTTTATAATTATACGTTTTTTTTTCAACATGAAAAACGGGAAAAATACTCAAGTAACATGGTGAGTTTGATTATCAATAGGACTTCATTCTCAATATGTATTTAAGTAGAATTATTAATGACGACTAGGAGGTCCCACTTTTTAACAGGTCTGTTTCTCTCTCAGTCTCTTTCTGTATGTCTGTGTGTCTCTATTTTATAGTCCTAAACTATTACCCCGGGAAAAATGAAACGCATGTAGTCAAATTTATTCTCTGTCCGTTTGTATGTCTCTCTCTGTCTCTCTATCTTTCTCTTCCTCTCTTTAACTTTCTTTCTATCTCTGTCTGTCTGTGTGTCTCTCCTTTATAATCCTAAATTATTACATGTACTACTAGGAATTTTTTGAACTTGAATTTGAGATTTATCGTCTTTCTGTGTATGTGTCTATTTGTCTGTCTGTGTACTTATCTTACACTAAGAGAGCAACAATCTCGAAACAGAAATGTCGGAATGTAGACCTTTCAAGCGGTTAATAGTATTTCTATAAGCTCCTTTTTAACAAGTTGAGCATTCTTTAGACCATATACTCTGTGAGAAAAAAAATTATTCCTTTTTGGGTTTGACTTTATATTAAACTATGAGATTTTCCAATACCAGTCTACGAATTTTTAGTAATTTAATGCAAGTTGCTACCTTTGGAAGGAAATACCAACGTCTTGTTATGTAAAATTTTCTACCGCCGACTAATCCGCATAATTATGTTCTAGAGCCAGTAGAGTGTAAATGAGACATGGGGACCTAAAACAATGACTGAAAAATCTATGAATGAATAAGCGATTACTGTAGCGTTTACTGTAGCACCTTGCTACAGCCGCCATTTCTGAAATGAATATCAAGACATGGTGCAACTCAATGCAACAGAGCTGCAGATTAACTTTATACAAGTATTTCAAAGTAAATCATATTTAATCGTGGCATGACTCGTTTGTGACAAGGGCATCTTTTATGAAATAATAGGAATATCGAGGCGCGGCCTAATTCATGTTCTGTAGCTATCATTTGGCCAAGTGCTACAGTTTTCTCTTGAAACTATTACATTTCTTCGCATTTTAATAACAAATTTTGCACACGACACAAGTGCATCAGTGTAGGCTATAACATATAGCAGACTAGTTTTCAATCCCATTAAGGAAGTTATCGCAATTTCCAATTTTCTGAAATCGAGAAAGTTACCGCAATTGCCAAAGTTCTGAAATCGAGGAAGTTACCGCTATTTTCAAAGTTCTGAAATCGAGGGAGTTACCGCTACTTCCAATGTTCTGAAATCGAGGGAGTTACCGCTTTTTTCAAAGCTCTGAAATCGAGGAAGTTACCGCTATTTTCAAAGTTCTGAAATATAGGAAGTTACCGCTATTTTCAAAGTTCTGAAATCGAGGGAGTTACCGCTATTTTCGAAGTTCTGAAATCGAGGGAGTTGCCGCTATTTTCGAAGTTCTGAAATCGCGGAAAAAAACTTTAGTGAGGCCGTGAACACTCAACTGTAAAGCTGTATAACCTTATTAAAGCGCTCTTAAAAAATTCCGTTATGCTCGAGGGTGACAATGCCTTAAGCATTGCTTTCACCTGCAGTGCCTGGTGGTTACATGGACATTTCTTCCACACTGTCGAAGCTTCGTAAAAAACAACGTAGAAGGGTTAGCATTGCTCACGTCCGTCATGCCTTGCTATCCTGCTTTAATATTGTTGCATATATTTTTAGAGCTAAACATTGTTTCCACGTAAATATTATGTAAATATTGTCAAACCAATGATTCGACTCCAGTTTTTAAACATTTATATGTGATTTAATCTATTCATTTAATTTTAAATCTGTATACAGAAAATCTAAAGCATTCTCTAGATTAACCCATTGACAACTGTACTCTGAAAACATGATTCAATTTTTTTTAACAACACCGCTGCCTGTTTCGCAGCATTCCATGAATTCAATATTAAATTCCTAGATTCATTGACTGAGGCAGTCAAAGCCAATTGAATGTTCAACTAAATTGAGATCTTCTACGACTAATAACGTGGCCTTATCTTAAGGGGGTATGACGGCTTTTGCGCGAAATCCTTGCGTCTCCTGCAATATCACCGGGCCAATACTAACTTCAGCAGCAGTGTTAACGTTCTAAACATTCATAATCAGTGTTTTGAGACTTTCCCCTTACTTGGTAGGTGGACATTCTCTTCGTTCGTGTGTATTACCTTTAATAACCATGCTACTTTCGTATTTTTGTTTCCAGTTCTCTTTCCAGGTCATGGGTTGTTGGGGTCGTCTTGGTCTTTGCTCTGTTCACCCTGTACGCAGGTTTGCAGGCCATGATGAGTCCAAACACGGTGTATGTACAGCCAGCGTATCTACCAGCAGTCACACAGAAAACGACCGCGACCACGCCACGGGTCAGACTCCAAGCCAGGCCTCTTCAGACAGTTATGCACCATGTGGCCTCCACGACAAACCCGCCGGTTTCCAAGAAAAGACTTCCGATTTCTCGGAAAGGACCTGCAATCCGTCAAGTGGTTTTCGCCAAAGTTCACAAGGCGGCCAGCTCAACTATGCAGAACATTTTTTTGCGTTTTGCATTGGCGAGAAATCTTAGTGTTCTTCTACCAAAGAAAAGACCCCATTTAGGTGAGCGCGGCAGTCGGTTGCGCCGAGATGAGCTCGTCCCGCACCCCCAGGGGAAGCAGTTTTACGACATTCTGTGTAATCACTTAATCTTTGACGAACAGCAGGTTTCTAAGTTTTTCCTCAAGACAGCTGTGCGCGTGGCTATTGTAAGGGAACCCCTCAAACAGTCACTCTCCGCGCTCAAGTACTACACTACCACTTATCCAAGTCACGCGCTGAAAAACGGGTTCAGCAAACATAAAGATGATCCCATCAACGGGTATCTCCAGAACCCTCAAGATTTCTACAGCATGAGCAGCGGCCCTAGCTACTCGTTCATCAATAATCGGATGAGCGTGGATCTCGGCTTTGATCTTCACCACTTCGAGGAGTCAAAGAAGGACCAGAAGAAAATCCGAGCGTTTCTGGAGCAGGTTGAGAGCCAGTTCGATATGGTTCTTGTGTCGGATTACTTCGACGAATCGCTAGTGCTGATGCGCAGAACATTACGGTGGTCGCTAAAAGATATTATATATCTCAAAGTAAATGTGGCCAAGAGAAAACGTAATGAGGCGCCTGCATGGCAAAACACACCCATTCTCAACTCCACTATAACTCGGAGATTCAGGGAGTGGGATGAAATAGATTATCAACTCTATGCCCATTTTTTGAACATTTTCTGGGAGACTGTTGCTAGAGAGCCCTCGTTTAAGGAGGAGGTTGACGCCTTCAGAGAAATTCAGCAGGATGTCACGCATTTCTGCGTGTATAATAAAAAAGCAAAGAAGCTGCGAATTCCAAAAAGCAATTGGACTGATAGCTTTACGGTATTCAGAAATAGCTGCCGTCTAATGTCAATGAAAGAGCCTAGGTTTATCGACAAAATGCGACGTAGACAAATCAAGCAGTATGAAGCTTATAGTATTGCAAAATCTTACAACGCAACCGGTGATAGAAAACAAAACCAAAAGAAACAGTGATTACAACCATAAATACCGATTCCAAAGAGACAACCAACCGAAACGCTGCTGAGAGAAAAACAACTAAACGAATCTCAATTTCTACGGCATAGAGAGGAAATGCTTTGCTAGGTCAGTAAACAAAAGAAATAGGACACAAAGAAAGTTGTCTTAAGCCATTGCTCATGAGGCCTATGCCCTGCGGAAGACTGACGGACCAGCTCCAATCCAGAGACTTTCAAAAGAATTCTGTTGTTATTTACCATCTTTACTCTCTAATACAGAGAAGTACCACGCTAAAGGAAAAAGCGGACCACCGGACGGGCGTACGTGTCATGTGAAACGGGCTTTAGTTTAAATGATAAAATATACAGATGGAGAGAGAATGTGAGAACTTAATACGAAAAGAGATCTCCGGTGCCAGTAACTTTTAATGATCTTCGTTTTGGCAAGCGTGCTCTCAATCAAAATGACTGTTCGTATCTTGTAATGAGTTAGGGTAATTAAGAAGTGAAATTGAAACTTAAAAAAGTACTGAGCAGTAAATGTCAACGTGATACGTACATGGATATGAATGCTTAGTAGCCAGTATTATTGTGCATGCGTGTTTAAGATAAAGCGAGCGCTAGGGTACACGGTCTGGTAGTCAATATAAATGTGGTAGATGTTGAATTGAGGAAACTGTGCTTAGTATGCGGTCAATTTCGAAATAAATGAAAAAGTTTGAATACATTTTACACCCAGCAAGTTCCTGTGAAATAGAGGTAGTAGGAAGAGCAATCCTTGTTTCCTTGAACCTTTGAATTACATCATCAAGTCAATTTTATATGAACCCGGATAATCCGAATGTTTTCTTTATTCGATTGATATCCAGGTAATAAATTTTATACTTCTTTTGTATTGTATTTTTATTGATATTTCCATTTGTATATAATAATAGGTTACATTAATTTATTTTTCCTGTGACTTCCTGGCTTACTGGCCCTCCTCCGCGTCTCAGTCCTGCGACAGGGTCGCTTCGGTAGCCTGTCGTATCTACCGTAAAACTAGTCACGCCCACTGTTGTCTGTTCTTCCAACAGAGTACGAATATAGACTTTTCTTACTCTGTTGTTCTTCCTGATATGACTCAGGGGGTTGAGGGCGTGCCGGTTCCTCAGTTGAATTTTATTGTGCTCGAGATCTAGTCGTAAAAGGTCTTTGTTGAAGACAACTGGCATGATAGTTGTGAGAGGTCTACCTCTAAACTTTTCTCTTTTTCTCGTCTCCTAAGTACCACGTAAGCTTACAACACTCTCTTTTCACCTAGAAAAGCAGCCTAGATTACCGTTAAGTGAGCATATAAAACTTAGACGAGATTTAATCTCATTTTTTTTTCGTCTCTTAAAACACTTCCTTGGCGTGCTTTTCTCCCGTTGATTTTTCCTCTAAATTTGTCATTAGACCATCATTACACGCTCAAGGTTGGTTTTTCCCATCTATGTGGTATATAAAGGCCTACGTTTTAATCTTACATTCTAGGACCTATTGTGAAATTACGTACAAGTATTTTTCTTCAAATATTTACCGATTCGAAACATTAATGGTTTGAATTAAGTAGCGACACTAAAGATTCTTCATTTCTAATAGTATCGGGAACGGATTATTTGTAGTGTTATTGTAAGGGCTTCTTGGAAATAGAAATAGCTCGCCGAGTTTAGCCGTAAAGTGGCTTAATTTAGTCCGGTCCAGTGTTGTTATAAGCTCTTTGTGGTGTGCTCTTAGGAACGTCAAAAAATTCGGATGTCGAAATGTTAGAATTTAAATGTAAAGATTTAGGAACGATGCATTTTTCTTTTCTTTTTTTTTTTTTGTTTGTTGAAACATTTGCACATTAAAATTAAAAATTTTACCCTGTTCCTGAATCAGAAAATGAAGAGAGCAGCTCTATTGGTTTTCTTTTTCTAATTTAAACTTCTAACGTTTCTTTCTTTGAACCTGATCAAAGGTTTCTCAGAGATTTGTATTGTATTGTTATATTTTGGTGCTATCATGTGAGAAGTTTCTTTTATTTGTTACCAAATACAAGTGTACATTATTATTTTTAAGTACTTTCAAATTAGTTGATAACTCGATTGGAGCAGAGTTATTATATTAAGTTATTAATACACAAGTCGACACCAAGACAACATGTATGGCGTGTATAATTATCATGTCCACCCTAGTCACTGTTCTTGAACCAACAGATCTTTCATATTTTCTTTTTTATAAAAATTAGTTCCTAGTCCCTAGTATTGTAGACGAGTAATGACTTAACTTTACCGTCATTGTAAACAGGTTTTTTGAAATTTATTTTTTACAGAGATTAGTTATGAGACAAAGGGTGTTACACAGGCCCTAGTCGCTAAGATTTAGGGCTGATTAAAACAAATGTATGTAGCTAATTACTGCGCTAGTTTCTCTTCATAAATAAGGTACCTCGTGATATACACACGCAGATTCTTCTTCCTATCGTTTTGAGAAACCAATTAGGCGAATTATAAGGACATGATAAATCAGTTTCGAAAAATAAAAACTAAGAAAAAGAGCAAGAAACCTGTTTTCTCTGTTTGCATATATACAATATAGTTTTTCTTAAATTTTTTTCTGTTACACCCGCAGTATAACTTCTTCAAGAAAATAGCTACTCTGGCTGAAAGACAATGTAACAACAACTTGTTTTCACACCCTCAAAAAAAGTCCGAAATATTCAAAAACGTATATAAAACGTTTTGTCATGAAACCATTGAAATCACATTTTTAGAAATTCTCTCCAAATCAGTACATAACAATTTGATTTCATAATGCCTGATTTACTTTGGGAGTATTGAATGAATTTCTTGCTCTATACACAGCCTAAAATAAACTATGAAGACCCTTTTCCCTTTTCCCTTTTCCTAGGTTTTCTAGTTTATGCAGGGTATCCCAAAATTAAATGTTTATCATGATTTCTAACGAGACTCGACGACCTACATGTTTCCCATGACTAACCTGTTGAGAGAGTAAGGTTACGGACATTGCCATGGCGCTATGCACGATAGATCTATAACTTCAAGTATCCTCAACTTGACTTTTATACTGTTGCATTGTACATTATGACATATCATTCTGGCAGTTGGTTATCATAATAAATTGTTTTATGATTTTGATTATTGAAATCCTTCTGTGTGCGTTTTATTGTGACTTGTGAGTGCTTGTCATAACAGAAGTACCTTTAAATCCTTTAGATAAGACAAATACAAATGGCTTTGGTACAGAATTTATATCTCTTTTCTTTATTTTAGATGTTGATCATGTGCGAACGATTGGTTAGGCTTTCAAAAAAAATTGGGGGGGGGGGGAGACTGAAGATTAAAATCTTTAAAATTGAACTTAGAGGAATTATTTTTGTATCAACGTGTAGGCTAGGTTAAAATTAGATTAAAAAAAAAACAGTTTTTGAATAGAAGATGTATCAACTGGTTGCTATGATAACGACGGCCATATTGGGTTTTAGAACATTTTACGAAACCCTAAGGTTCCCACATTTTTGGACAAAACGACTTCAAAATTACACAAAATGTTAGATGAAAAGCTTAGCAACAAAGGTATAAGAGCTGATTTTCAATATTTGTATTCGGAAGGGAGGTATGAAAAATTGATACCTTTGTCACAAAGCTTACTATTTAACATTTTGTGTAACGTTAGGTTGAATTGATTTTGTTTAAAAATGGAGCCTTAGGGTTTTGAAAAACGTTCCAGAAATCCAATATGTTCACCATTACCATAGCAACCACTCGATATCTTCTATTAAAAACTGTTTTTTTTTTTTTTGTTTTTTTTTTGTAACTTTGACATAGGCTACACGTTGAGACAAAAATGATTTCCCGAAGTTTAAATTAGGAGTATTTCGGTTAAAGCTGTTTTAGTTGTGTGCCTGCTGCAAACCGAATAGGCCAGACTTTTAGGTCACGCCGTAAGCAAGCCAAGACTGCAAGGGTATATAAGGCATATCAAGAAAATTTAGTTTTTTAGTTGTTTATTTTTTTACTTTTTTTTCATAAAACAAACGCGTTCTAGTCCTATTCTGACCTAAAGAGGCACAGAAAGAACATGGCACCTATCATGAACATGTATAAGGTTAGACGCCCAGCAAAAAATGTGTAATACAACAAAATAAAGGTGGTTGTGTTTTCTAGTTACTATGGTGACGTCGGCCATGGTTAGAATTTGTAAGCTCATAAGACTTAAAATAGAAATTCATTTTTTTTCATATAAAAAGTTAATTTTTTTAATCAAACCACAACGACAACGAGCCCCCCTTCCCCTAAAAATCTCGCCTTTAAAGTGGCATAATGCTAAAAAAAAAAAAAAAAAAAAAAACCAACGAAGCTAGAAAATTCCACTCATGTTTATTGATTTTAGCGTTGGTAAGACTCACCGTGCGTGAAAACCCTAAAACTTTTCTTCAATAAATATTAGAAGAGTAGGGAAAAAATGAACAAAAATAGAATGTAAAGAACACTTTTCTCTAATAGGAACTTTTACTTTGCTGGGAAATAATTTTATGTGGTAAAGTTTTTTCTTAAATTCAACCTGAGAGCAAAATTCTCTCGAAATTATCGATTTCTGGTCATTGGATCCGATAGATATTTCAATATCTGAAAGTGCTAATACATGGATTTGATGGGTGGATCCAGCGTCAGCTTGTTGTAGCGGTAGCTTTGTCTTAAACCAATAGATATTTAAATAGAAAGCTAACAAGAACAAATGATCCATCATATTATAGCGGTATGTTATTTGTAAATAGAGACCTTGCGCGCGGACAGCGGTAAAGTATGATGTAAAAATACCCATAGATAATGCGGTTTTAACAGCAAACGATTGGCTAACGGGCACCGTCTTCATGAAGGGCCGATAACGCATGGTCTCTAATAACTCAAACTCAAAACCAGTCTTGTCCTTGCCTTATAATAAGTAATCCTAGGTCTTTTTTAAGTCATAAGTTGAATGAAACACTGGTTCTAGAGAGAATTGAATAATTGAATAAATGTTAGAGGGTATAAAGCTTTTTGTACACGCTTGTATTCCTAATAAGAAATCATTATTTTTTGCTAACGGTAACAGATTCTGCCCCCCCCTCCCCAAAAGCAGACGATGCATTTATTTAAAGATAATTATAATAGACAAACGAAGGTCTTTACATAGAGCTTATTCTTTTTTAAACCAGCTAACAAAGTTTCTGTGCAGTTAAGTTCCATCTCTCGGGATATAATATGAGAAAACTGAGCGAAATCTTCTCCATATGGAACGTAACGAGCGCCATCACGAAACCTCTCTAGCTTATCTCCCTATGACATGAACAGATGGTGTTGTTTACTGGTGCAGTTTTCACCGGCTCATTACTCACGCATTATCTGTGTCATTTTGGACTTGACATTAATCTTGCAGTCTTTTCTTTTAAAATTAAAGAATAACATGTACTTAATGCTGTGGTTGTCAAATAATTGACTTGCACATAATGTCCTCTCCCCTAACTCTTTATAAAACGTGTTGTAGCTCTTCTTCTTCTTCTTCTTCCTATTATTATTATTATTATTATTATTATTATTAATATTATTATTATTATTATTATTATTATTATTATTATTATTATATAATCGTCTGCGCTGGAGTGTCTTAGCTCACCGCCCATGTTTTAACAT
>BMAT01000145.1:29001-43522 GCA_019649035.1 Elysia marginata
GTGTCTGGCATTATGGATTTAGTGTTCAGTCTGGTTGGCCCGGTGTCAAGGATAATGTGACTGGGTGTGGTGTACGTAAGCGCTCCTTACATCACAGTATGGCAGCACGCTTTCAGTTGTCCCAAGCGCCGTCTCAGATATAACCTCGAAGTTGACTGGGACGTTAAAAATTCAAACAACCTGCTTCTTTCAGCTTATGACGTGTCGTGTACCAATATTTAATCAATCTATCATCATACAGAACAAGGTAGGCCTAGCCTAGATCCGTATAAAATATATACATCAGCATTTATCTATCTTTTAACCTTTTAAAGTCAAAATATTGAATTTCGGCACCAGAAAGCTAGGCCTAGACCTGGAAGCTCTAAATAACCGAACGAGAGAATCTGAGATGTATAATGCGTGTGTATTGACTTTCTGTTTCTCTCACCGTGGCGACTAGATCTACACCAGCTGCTGTGGTTTGTTTGCTTTCAATCTGAAATTCAAAGGTCATGACGGTCTGTGATTTATTTGCATTCGATATTTGTTCTTTCTGGCCTGTTCTTGAGGAGTAGCAAGTTTTCCTGGGGTTTTGTTACACGGTGAAACTGAATAATTTTGTCATTAAAATTTGGCTATGCTCCTTCTTTTGTCGCTAGGTTTGAGAAACACGTATAGGTAGAAGGAAAGGGAATACATTTTAGATTTACGCATGAAGTTAATCATTTTTCTGATTCCAGTTTGTATGTTTTGAAGCAAATGATTGCTTAGGATATTTATTTTACATTTCTATTTAGCGTCATTTCTTTTTTAAACACAGGTTAAATTTTTTTTTAAAGTAATTAGGCTTACATACCAAACTCTTTTTTCTGATTGACTGTCTGCCCCCACCTCTCTCTCTATCTCTATCGTTCTCTCTTTCTACCCTCGCTCTGGGTCCGTTGTTCTTGCTGATTTTCTATACGTTTTTTTTTTTTTTTGCTTTCTCCTATCTCTTTATTTACTTGCTTATGCATCATTTTAAACTATCCTTGCTTCCCCGTTACATGTGAGTATAGTATGGTCTACCTCATACACAGTTTTATATAATTTATTTAAGCCATTAATCTCCACAATGATAATCTTCGGCTCGTAAGGTTTGATGGTTGAGTTTATTCTTGTTTTTGTGGATTAAGGCCGGGGATCTAAGAGCTATCATTGCATTCCTGGACCTAAGCAGCCATACTAATGTTGAAGACTAACATACTCAAACCCTCATCGCCCCCGCCCTTCTCTCTCTCTCTCTCTCTCTCTCTCGTTCTCTCTCCTCTCTCTCCCTCTCTTCCTTTCTATCTATCTATCTCGGTTTCTCTCGCTAACTCTCTTTCTCTCTCTCTCTTGCTCTCTATCCCTGTGTGAGTGTGTGTGTGTCTGTCTCTGTCTCTGTCTTTGTAACTTCCTCTCTCTCTTTCTTTGTCTCATTCTCTGTCTGTATGTCTATGTGTGTCTCGTTTTCTCTCTCTCTCTTTATCTATGCCTGTGTGAGTCTCTCTCTCTCGGTGTCCCTGTCTGTCTTTCTGTCTTTCTCACTTTCTCTGTGTGTCTGTGTGTATGTCTCTCTCTCTCTCCTCTATCTGTCTCCGGAAGCTGATTCGAAATTGTGAACAAATGAAACCCAAAACTCTTTTTGATGTCCAGCATTTTCGACACAAGATATCTTATAGTCCTTTTTGTGTTGACAATATTGATTTTCTTGGTTTTGAAGATGTTTCGATGACGATATTATTGTTGATGTTGTCACTGTTGATAAATAGTAAGGTTTTGTTGATGATGGTCTTGTCTTTGATATTGTCGTTGGTTTTTTTTTTGTTAATGATGTTGATTTTTTTGTTGTCGTCATTATTGATGCTTTTGGTAAATTTGTTGTTATTGAGGATGACTTTTGTTCCAGAAAAGTATGATGATGATGATGTTGTTGTTTTTGTCATTGACAATGTTGTAGTTATCATTGCTGAATTTGTTGATGTTGTTATTGTTAATTTTGATAATGAATTGTTGCATCAAGATGTTAAAGATAAAAAATGTTGTTGAAGTTAATGTTGCTGATGTTTATGGTGACTATGCTGCTGCTGCTAATGATGATGATGAGGAGGAGGAGGAGGATGACGATTATGTTAACGGTGCTAACATTTACACATCTTTTTATGATTTTCTGCCACTCTGCGAAATGTCATACTGTAGAATTTATCTCAGCAAGTCATAGTTTTAAGTTTACAAAATCTTGTTAAATAATAAATAATACAAAAAACAAGTAATGGTTTCTCGCCACAATAAAAACACTTTTTTTGTATTTTCTGCATTCTGGTAGCCATGCTTTAAGGTGTGGGTTAAATTTGAATTTTTTACTTCCAGTTCCAGGCTTTCATTTCTTTTTTTTTTAAGCAGACAGGCATAGAGAGAGATAGAATATAATGATTCGAGAGACAGGTTTCATGCAGAAGAACTTATAATGATGAAATAGTAAATGGCAAATACAGGCGTCATTAGTAATTTACGAAGAGGCATACTATCCTACATGCAAAGAGAAGATTATGTCATTTCGAACTGACAGAGATTTTAGGATAGTCAGATAAACACACAGAAAGAAAGACACCAGAAAAAAAGAGAAATTATTGAAAGAGAGTGCTATTTGCGTGGGGCTGTAGCATTAGACGGTCTGTTGCTGTCAAGAAAAGAAGTTGTTGTAACGGGGTCCAAGATTTGCGTTGTTCAAGCAATCAATACTCCACAGAGAGAGAGAGAGAGAGAAAGAGAGAGAGAGAAAGAGAGGGGGAGAGAGAGAGAGCACAAGAGCAGCTACAGGGATTCATCCCAGACAGGCGAAGTAGATGTAATAGTAATCAGGGGGGTAGATTTAGAGCTTACAGAAGGTAGGGCTGGAGAGTAGATTAGAAAGGGTGGACCAATAATACTCATCGGGAGCTAGATGGTTATAGAAAAGAAACTCCCCGTATATAGCAAGGTTTCGGGTCTAAAACTCCTAAAAGTAGTAGCATCGTCTGGCTACACCTCAAGGTTATGTTTGTTGATCCAGGCTACCAGGTCTTCATCAGCTTTTAAATTAAGTACTGTTGCATATACAACGTCTAGTTTTGTAGCTGAACTCCTAAGAGTGTTCAACAACACAAAAAAAAGGAAAATTTTAACCAACGAAATCGATGAAAAAAAAGATTTCTTATTAAAACTGAAAACAGAATAAGTGCATAAAAATGAAAGTATGAAATACAACTTTAAACCAAGAACAGAGATTTTAAATGCAGGAGTGTAGGACTAGGAGTATTAGTAGCACCCCAGGTAATGAGTGTAGGATATAATAGCTTAGAGAAAAGAGGAGTCACGGAGCAATAGGTTAAATAAATAAAGAACAGGAATTTAACTGGTAGGGGATGAGCTAATCTAGGCTCAGAAAAATGTTAGAGGAAATCATTGCTGGGATAGCAAATTGTACAGAAAAAAAACCAAAGATTGAAATGATAAACTGGCTTGAACCCACACAGAGAGGGTACATTTAGCTTTCTAGGTGATGGATGGAAGGTGTGAATCATATAGAAAGCAGAATAAGGGTGTAAAGTGACAGAAACAACGGAAGAATCAAGTTAAAACTTTTAATTCTTGGAGGAACAAACTAGCACTCTATGTTACGAGTGTCTAATAAAGAGTTTGGAGATGGCAGGTATTAAGGCCTTAAGATAGATTATCAATCTACAAAAGTCATGAGACTGCCTTTGGCGGTGGAGGACTAAAAACATATTTAGTTATTTATTTATTTATTAAAATTAGAGGACGAAGAAAGATTCAAAGGGATTCTGGAAACGGCTTCCTCGGCACTAAGTGATCAACAAAAAAAAAACACCTAAAGAAAGCACAGTTTGGAATGAAAAAGTGAGGAAATTTTAAACAAAATGTAAAATACAGAAATTAATATAATCCAGACGTGGTGAAATACACGTAGATCTTTAGTATAATTATGTAATGTTGCAAGATACAGAGACATGACTTGGGGACATAAAAAAAGAGAGAGAAACGAAGTATAAAAAGAAACGAAAAAAACAGGGATAAAGTCGTGATGACTAAGCTAACATCCTAGGTAATTAGTAGACTGGAAAAGAAAACTAAGAGAAAGGAACGTTTCGACATAAAAATAATGAAAACAATGAGATATAAAAAATAAACGAAAAACAGGGACAAAGTCTTGGTCACTGAGCTAACATCCTAGGTAATTAGTAGATTGGAAGATAAAACCAAGAGAAAACGAAGTTGCGACGTAAAATGAAGAAAATGAGACACAAAACTAAAGAAACAGACGGAAGAAACGAAAAAAAGCGTAGCACTTTAGGCAACGAGAGACAGACGATACTATATTTTAAAACAGCAGATCTAGGATGTTATAAATTAGATAGAGTGAAACGCAAAACTACACGAAGAACAAGGATTAAATCCAGACGCAAGACGGAGGAAAAAATAAGTTTTATAGCGCAGCATTCTAGGAAGATCTGTGGCAGCTAAAGGGTTTGGGGAAAATTCCCAAAAAGCAGAGTTTGGCCCTAAAGTAGAGAGAATGAGAAACACAATCATTACATCAAATGTTTTAAAAAAACAACGATAAAACCCAGACGGACGAAGCAGCACTTTAGGTAATGAGTGACAGTTTAAACAGAAAAAATAGAGTTGGATCATAAAGTTAAGATAATAGGAGACAAAAGAAACAAAACAAAAAAAAAGAAAAAGAAAGAGAGGGGGGTTTAGATGGAAAAATCCAGCATGCGAGAGCGAGAGAGAGTGTAGATGAGTGAGAGAAACAAAAGAGGGAGAGAAAGAGAGAGACAAAGAGAGAGAGAGAGAGAGAGGAAGACGGGGGAAGAGATCGAAAGATAGAGATAGAAAGAGCGGCAGAGTGAGAGATAGTGAGAGACAGACAGACAGAGAGAGAGAGAGAGAGAGAGCGCGCGCGCGAGAGAGAGAGAGAGATTTTTATAATAGTTGGGTGATTGGTGTTAAGATATTATCAAGTCATTTTTACGGGTTCCAATCATACAGAAGACAGGTATATTTTTAAATTATGTTTACCTAACGCCGACTTTAATTGCCTGATCATAACAAAATTCGAACCTTTCAATTATTACTGGATTTACTGTGGCTGCATCCGCTATTTACATGTAATCTGTTATAGGCCTCACTCGTTATAATATTCTTTCGATCATTGCCTGTTCCACCGTCATAATCCGCTATTTGTTCTACAGAAGACTTAGCTCATAATCGAGTTCCAATCTTTACTGGTTGCGCCCTGGTTGAATCTGAATGTGCAGTGGTTTCATCCGTGATTTAGTCTACATTAGACTTAGCTAATCATCATGGTCTAAACGAGTTGTAGATTCTGTACTGTGTCTATAATTTCGACAGACAGGCCACTATGAAGCCAATCCCTAACTAAAATAAGTATCCCCTAGAATCTTAAGGGACGTAAAACTGATTATAGAACTCACCGTGAAGCTGTCAAGCTTACAGGCCTCTTAACCAAAAACTGTCTCCGCAAAAGCATTACTGGGAAGACCAAACACAATTAAACCAATAACAAAAAAGCCTTGCATCAGACCACAGCGTGCGGTACTCAACCTGTTGGCCCTTCACAAAAACACTGCAGTGGAAAATCAAAGTGCAGTACCTGCAGTGAAAACTATTATGGAACATACTGCACGTTGTTTGTCCCCGGCAGAAACGTGCCTGAGTGTTATGGGTATTGGAAGTCCTGATAGGGCGAGCACTTGACATTTCTAATGACCTCCTAGTTGTCACCTTGGCGATCCTCCCGACAGGTTTAATAGCTGTTGGTCTCTTTACCTGGGACACGCAAGGGATGACGGTGCTAAATTATCATGCTCCGCAACAAAGCATGCATTACTTTTGTTCCTAACTTTAAGGTCTTTTTAAAAATAGTTCTGTCTTTTGGTTATGGCTCTGCAGCATAGACTTTAAAGAAGAAAAAAAACTTGTAACACAAAGTAGACTACTTAACTTTTGTACTAGTCCTTTCGTAGCTAGGATAATCGGGAAAGTCAAAACATACGCATAGATGTAAACTAGTAGGACGCCATAAACAAATCAAGACCATGGCTTGAGAAGACAATAAATAATAGACGATCTGTACCGTTTTGATTGATTCATGCTGCATCAAGAGTACCTTAAGTCCCGTGCAAATTCAGTTTTTATTATTTATTTAACATAATGTTATCCTGTATAGATTTAGGCTTCATAAGATAGGATGATTTTTTTCTAATTCAATGTCATCTTTGTTTCGTGTCAGCCCAAGCGACAGTATGGATCTCTTTGTTCCTCAAACTCTTTCTCCACTAACTTCCTCCTCATTCATTGCTCTCTCTCTCTCTCTCTCTCTCTCTCTCTCTCTTTCTCTTTCTATTTTTTCTCTCTTTATTTCTTTCTTTCTCCCTTTTTTTTCTCCATTACCTTCGTTCTCACTCATTGGTTTTCACTCTCTCCCTCTCTCTCCTTCTCTCTCTCTCTCTCTCTCCCTCTCTCTCTCTTTTACTCCTTCTTTCTTCTTCTCTCTATTTATCTATCTACCTAGCTCTCAATATTGTATCTATCTTTTCATTTGTACACTCATTTACACATACCCCTCTATTTTCTAATATTTATTAAATAATCAATTTTTTTTGTTTTTAGCCGACTAGCTAGCTACATTCAAAATTTGTTTTTCTTAAAACTGGTTTGTCCTGTAGCCCAGCAATAATAAAACTTTTTTTTCTGTTTTATCGTTCCAGATTGTCCCATCAGCGAATATTTAAGCTTCATCGCCAGCTTGAATTCAGCAAAAAATTCCAGCGTTTTGTTTGGGGTTTTTTCTATATTTAAACTAAAAGGAAGAACAGTTTTGGAGTTTTGTCCACCACCAGACTTGGCCACGGTTCCTTAACATAACCCAGAAAGCAACAGTTACTGTTGTCACAGACTGCTAAGTCGTACAGGAAAGACACAGGAGGTAGCCTTCAGCTGGCGAGCCATATACCAGTTTCTTTGTTTTATCAATCGAAAGAGGAAGACATCTTTTTAAAGGCAGTACATACACCAAAATGTGTTTGACGAGAAAACATTGACAGAACTATCCAAATTCGTTTATGTATCTTCTGCTTCTACGTAAACAACTTGGAATAAATGGCAAGTCGCAATCCCTTCAGCACGAGCTCATGGAATATAGTCTGCATAGCGTGCTGGGAATAGCAGTCGACGGAATCAAGTTTCTTATGTGATGTTCTGAAACTCTGAATATTTGGGTTTACAGATGCCCGAATCAACTGCCGCGTTTGTTGTTTTTTTTTCAGGAAGAGTTGGATCAACAAGGACAGTGTTTCTGCAGAGGAAATACTGTGTAAAACCTTTTTTCCTTACAGCGCTAATGTGATTATTGTCTACTGACAAGAGCAGACAACCTAAGTTTATCGTTGAATTTGTCCAAGGTGTCAAGCGTATTGTGTAAAAACACCGTGAATAATCATCCATGATTCACTCTTAGATATGAATGAGAATGTTTTACCATGACATCATCTAGCCACACGTCAACACGGCACCTAGTACCCTCCACGACGAGTATGTTTCCTGCGATAATGCGTCCTTGCTGTAAAGGGAGACTACTCTCAAAAATAGGTGGTGCAGTCTGTGTGGCAGTCGTTCTCTACTTCTGCCTGGTCCTCCAGCAATCTAGCGACACTGAAACCAGTTCGAGGCAGCTGAGAGATACGGGAATTTCCAACTCAGGTTCGGCCGAAAAAGCTGCCTTTAGAGGAAACTCCAAGATAACCACAGAACAGGCGAGGGATTTCATTTCGGAGAACTTTAAAGAGCTTTCGCAGAAACTTTTTGTAAAAACTAAAGCTGGGAATGACACGGATTATTTTACGGCTTACTTCAACTCGCGTTTACAGCGGGAAGTATCAGCAATGAGAGATGGATTAGCACTTCATAGAAAAGAGATGGCTCGATTTCCGTGCTCCAGATTTGTGTCCGCTCGAAGTAAAAATGTTTCTTCGAACTTCAAAGTGACCATCGTTTATTCCCTGGTAGGTGTCGACTCTATCGCAGATGCAGTTTTGTTTATGAGGAATAACTTTGAGAAGCTTCCGACGGGTTTTGTGGACGACATCATTGTGACAGTTGAGGAGGAAGCGGAAGCTGAATATAAAACGGAAGTAGAGGAAGTGTTAGATCTCTGCGGGGTATGCCGGGTGTTTTTCTTCTCCGGGACTATCTGGGAACACAGAAACTCGGCTGCCAATTTTGCTCGTGGTGAGATTCTCGTGTTTGTCGACGCCAGGGTCCACCCGCTTACAGAGGACTGGGTGAGGTCGCTTGTCCAGGCCGTGACGTCATCGCCAAAGCTGGTTGTGTCACCTAACGTGCGCCTGCGCGGAGGAGATCAAGGGCGGGACTTGAGTGTGGGCGTTTCTAGAAATGAGATCACATGGTCTCTCTCAGTGGCGCGGGGACCAATCAGCGATAGTGAAATTTCCTATGCCATCAAGTCTTCAGTTATTATTAAAGGTGACCTCACTGGTCATAAGGATCTTACCATAGAACAGACTGCTGTGGCAAAGGAGGTTTTTGCTATTCGTAAAAGTTTTTTCACATATCTCGGAGGCTTTGATGTAGAAAAGGCTCACACAGGTGGAGAGCATGTTCTGTTTTCGTTGAAAGTCTTGACGTGTGGCGGAAACATTGTCTTATCTCTTTGCTCTGATGTTGCCTTAGAAATCGCGAGTACTTTGCCTCTTAAGCCTACTTATTTACGAAACCTCACCCAGTTGGAAAAATCTCTTCCCCCAGTTCGTCAAAAGAGGCTTCTGGATAGCTTGCGGTTTGTCTCGAACGCAGAATTTCTCGGCAGGCAGGCAATTTTTACCGTGGACTTTCAGAACCCTTCTTTCATGGGACAGGTTTACTCCACGTCCGTGTTCTTCAACGCCGGACAGGATGTGTGGATGGACTCCTACAGCAGGAAATACTCGGGCTGTTCCGTCCAACCCCGCATTTACGGTCGCAGCAGAGTTTCTAAACAGAGAGCGGTCGTCGATCAGAGCAGACGGGACGCTTTTAGAAACTTCAACCGCATACCAGGACGCGCAGCTCCGGCGTTGGGTGTCAGACTTAAGCAGCAAATTAGCAGCCGGAAGTGTGCTACGAGGAACTTCCGGGCAATAATTTCAAAGCGGCAGGTGCGGATGGTTAGCCCTTCCAGACGAGCAACTTTTTACGGCTATATCCGCTCGGCGGATGGTCTGTATGCTTTCGGTTTGAGCCCTGCTATGTCTGAAGACGCTATTCTTGCTCTGGCCAGCAGTAAACCTATCGTCCCTGATGTGGCATCGGGAAATAGTAATAGGGTTGGACCAGGGGGTGTCCCTTTTAACACATCAAACTCTAGTCCAGATATAGATACGAGACTCAATATCGTGCTCACCAGAAATTCTTCGGAATGGATCGGACCTTTCTCTCACACCAATGGCGCTTTTATTTACCAGCACTCTTTATGTATTACTCGGTTGCCTAGCAACAATCTCACGTTAAGGAAGTGTGTGAAAGGCACGAGAGAACAGCTTTTCGTGTTTTCGTCGCACACAATCAAACCTGCAGGGTCAACGGACGAGTGGATGTGTGCCAAACTACACAGACCAAATGCTGGCACGGCCACGCCTTCACAGTCCCTCATGGTATCTGGGCCGGTGTTCCTAGCCCGCTGTGTGGGCGAAGGTCAAGGTTCAGTGTTTACTCAATTCAAGTTGGATGTTCGCTTCAAAGAAAACTGCGTGGCATAAAGTCAGACTAACTGTTGCAGCTCTATTGATGATGAATGTCTATATCGTAAAAGTTTCCAGACAGGAAGATTTTTATGAAAAAAAGCACTAGACCTCTATTTTTTGTTGTTTTGTTGTAAATTTGAGATTTTATGTAAAGGTAAAAACAAGAGTGGTATACCCTCTTTCAACTAGACATGCTCTTTTCATTGGAATAGTCATATTGTAAGTGTAACACTAACAGCCTATACTGTGAGATAGAAATACAAAGACAAGGAAGAAAACACCCAAAGTTTTTGTTTTACCAGTTGTCTTTTTTATTCAAATCTTTTAGGACAAGACCACACCAGGTTTTTTTTGTGACACTACAACTACGCCTATCTATTCATCCGTAGATAAGCTTAAGTCACAATCATAATTATGGACATGCCAGAACCTCCACCATGAATAGAAAGATGTAATGATCTGAACCTCGATCCCGAAGCCAATGTGATTCCACCCTTATAGCGTGTTTTATAACAAAATCCTTCATGTTTACACATCTAGAATAAAGACGAGTTACAAAAGTGCTCTTAAACTATCCTAAATAATCCACTTACGATTGTCGCGTACCACTTTCAGTTATACTGTAACAATAAACACAAAAACTATGTTTAAAAAGCTTTAATGATTTCTAGATCGTGAAATTCATATCAAAAAGTTAAATGATGTGTCTCTATCGTGTGACGTATATATATACGAGTATATCCGGCCGTTAACATACAGCCTCTAGCAGTCTTAAGATATTTTATGATTAAAATATTATAAACGTATGAAATTAGCACAGGAGAGAAGTGGGCTTTTAGTGTAAATGCCCGAAATGTCTGCCTTTAGTATGATCCAAAACTTTGGCTTATAGATGCTTCGGCACCCACCGCCTTGCCACGCCATGGGTGATTTTCATATCAAGCATTATGCTATAGATCTCAGCCTTTACTGCTTTCCCATCTTGTCAAAGTGCCTCGCAACTGCAGGCCCATTCATACTATGTTGCACCAATTTCTTTATCTGCTTGTCTTTTCTCCTGTATTCTCGAACAAGGTCATGCGTTGCTATTTTTTTAAAAGACATAATTCATTTTCAGTGATAGCTGTGTATATAATTCAGTTCATTTTTCGTTTACCAACCTGTGTCTACATAAAATCATGACATTTTTCTTACACAGACATGTGTGTACATAACTCCTATCATTTCTCTCATTAGGACCTGCGTCGCTTCAAGTACACTGACGAATTCTCTTGTTCGAATGAATGTCTATATAATTCATATCATTTCTTTAAACCAGGTCAGTGTCTATAATACCCATACCTTTTTGTTTAACCCGACCTGTGTCTGCTTAACTCATGTTATGTCTGTTACTCCTATAAGTTTTTACATAACTTAAGTCATTTTTGTGTTATTTGGCAAGTGCTTCTTATAGTAACTTATTATTTGGTATCTTGAACGATGCTGGTATTAGTTTCATGTCTCCTAAGCCGCTCTCGTCTGTTAACACTAAGCATATCTCTCTCGCAAACAATCTAAAACATCGGATGTCGCTACTTTTACATTTCGAAGCGTCGATGCGGTGAAAAATGCATTTTTTTAACTTTCGAAACGTTAACAAGTACTGGAGATTGTTAAAACATAGCTAAATAGTTATGTTAGAATTTTTTTTAATTTTAAAATATAGAGAAAAGGAAAGAAAAATTAAATATTAACTGTGTTTCCTCAAATAAAACTTCCATCACACAACCTTTTTTTTTTCACTGGTAACGAGATTTCCTCTACTACTATGATTGAAAGACGAGTATATCCGGCCGTTAACATACAGCCTCTAGCAGTCTTAAGATATTTTATGATTAAAACATTATAAACGTATGAAATTAGCACAGGAGAGAAGTGGGCTTTTTAGTGGAAATGTCCGAAATGTCTGCCTTTAGTATGATCCAAACCTTCGGCCTATAGATGCTTCGGCATCCACCGCCTTGCCACGCCATGGGGTATGAAATTAGCAGTGGAGAAAAGTTGGCTTGAAGTAGAAATGCCCGATATGTCTGCCTTTAGTGTGATCCAAACCTTCGATTTATAGTAGCTTCGGCACCCACTGCTTTGCCACTTAAAGAATCATAGTTTATACAATGTCGCCACTACACTCCTCTATTACTAGTCGGTTTAAATATAAAAGAGAAAAAAATATAGATTATGAGTAAATCCGAGAGATCTTGCATGTAAGAGAAATTATGTATCATAATAATAATAATAATAATAATAATAATAATAATAATAATAATGACAATAATACGGTATGATGATGATGATAATAATAATAATAATAATAATAATAATAATAATAATAATAATAATAATAATAATAATAATGATAATAATAATAATAATAACAATAATAATACGGTATGGTTTGTAATTCTTCAAAACTGTTTTATTAATAACCGTGCCGAAACAAAAGTTATCAATCTATTTTAAATATAGAGCCCTATATTGTGCGTTTCGTACAAGGGAAATAACTATACTAATCATTTGAATATTTGCTTGTTATCTCCATTTTGTCTTGATTTCTGTGCGTGTGTAGCCTTTGATTAGCTTGCATCACTGTGAACTTTTTTCCTCATTCTTTACCTTCTGCCAAAAAAAAAAAAAAAACCAACTTGAGATTTCTCAGTGAAGTAAAACTCTAAACACAATTTACACTGAGACAATTGAATACTTAATAGGCTGTGTTCTTTAGTATGATAAAGATGTTCAAAGCTTTCATTGTAATTTGTTCATAAATATTTAAGGTCTTGTGTAACTCAACTTATAGTATCAGATTCTAGTCCACTAATTTTGTTTCTGGCATACTGTGCATGCCATTTAATGTGCTCCTTTTTTAATTTATTTATAAGCTGTAATCTGTGATCACGGGGGGAAGATTCGAACACTATTATTTTTGTTGTTGTTGTTGTTGTTGTTGTTTTCACATTTTTTTTACTCAGTGCCTCTGATCATGTGTATGGATATGGGGAAGGTACTGTGCTTAATTGCATGAACAGGATGTGTGTGTGTGTGTGTGTGTGAGAGAGAGAGAGAGAGAGTGATATTCAAGCATAGAGACAGGGAGGGGTGGAAACAGAAATGAGGGAAGACAGATATGGTCAGAGACATTAAAAGGGAGGAGGCGAAATATTCAAAAAGGAAGAGAGAGAGAGAGGGTGAGAAAGATACGTTAACTTCTCTCTATTGAGAAAGTAGAAAGTTAATTGTCTTTTGGTTGATTAAATAGGTTATAATTTATATCGTTAGAATTTTAATTACGTTATTTTTCATTATTATTCTCGGTTTGCAATAATTATTAATAAAAATCATATATATACTGTTATCATTATCATTACCGTATCATATTCATTATCACTTTCATTCTCTACAGCCAAAAGCAATATCATACATACAATAACAGTATAAATTTCTATAATGGTTGATCGTATCATACGTACACCATAGATATTGATCTCTCTCTAAATGTAATGTTTTTTGCTTCGTTCTTTTAGTCTAAAAAAAAAAACACCTGGACTCCACTATTTACTATTCCGTACAAATTATGCCCTGCGCTCGGTGCTCTTTTTAAACCGTGGTTGTTGGTTTGTTGTTTTTTTTTTTTGGCTTACTTCCCCTCCATTAATATATCCCAACTGATGTAATATTAATAATGTAAAAAAATGCATCACTAAGTGATACTCTATGCTGATGTGAGGCGCCCAGAGTAAAATCCAGCAAGAGTCGAACACAAAGATTCAGGAGGCCTGTGTGTTGAGTTAAGTTATGAATATTTTTGTAGTGTAATTAACACCCTTTCTATAAGGTTACTTTCTTTAAACTCTCGTGTTTTTACAGTGTGAAAATGAGATTTGTTATCTATCCATATGACATGCATTCTGTAATTGTATTTGGTACATTGAAAGCAGAGCGTACAAAATAAGTGTGGAATACGAACATCGTAAAACTAAAGATTAAAATAAAAATGAAAGCAGCCCCTGCGCAATCAATTGATTGAAAGATTTTTGAGGTTTGAAATTAGCAGTTGAGAGAAGCAGGCTTTAAGTGGAAATGCAGGAAATGTCTGCCCTTAGTATGATTTGAACCTCTGATTTATACAATGTAGTAGGTTCGGCACCCACCGCCTTGCTACTTAGAGAAACATAGCGTATACCATGTCGCCACTATGCCGCTTTGGAACCTTAAAAAACTTTCTTGACTTACTTGACTTAGGGCCTTCCGCATCTCAGTGCTCCGACTGGGACGCCTCTTTCAATGGAAATATTATATTGTAGTATTTTTACATGTTCCGTTGATTCCGGTGTATGTCGATCACACTTTTATTTACAGTTAATGTTTAATAGTACTACTGTTATAAAATATTTGATTGATTTCATTTACTTTTAGGCTTTTAATCTCAATATAAAAAAGACAACACAATTCTAGAATGGAACATTTTAATTGTATCGATACCAGTCTGATTAAATTAAAGCACTTGAATATTGCACGCTCTGCTTGTAATACAGCCTACATTTTTTATTATTTTTTTTTGTATTAATCCAAAATTTGTCTGACTCTGAGCGACCTATGCCTGTTTTTTCTTGGGTGCCTCACCCTAAAGCCGGTTTTACATTACGCGTATCCCT
>BMAT01000145.1:112765-125393 GCA_019649035.1 Elysia marginata
TCTTCTTCTTCTTCTTCTTCTTCTCTTCTTCTTCTTCTTCTTCTTCTCCTTTCTCTTTGTCTTCTCCTTTTTTAATCTTTATTTTTTTTTTGCTGTTGCAAAAACTGTTAAATTGTGTGATCATGATTCATGGTGCTGTTTTCGTATTGCTTTCTCTTTACTGTAGTATTGCCTGTTTATTGTAAAACAACAATGCAAATTCATGTAATGCCTTAGGCCATCCAGTTAAACCTTTGGTGGCTAAACGACCGGAGTTAAACGCAACCATGTTAGCCTTATATCATGATAATTTATAAAGTATTACTCTGCATAGATTGGCTTTAATTTTGAGCTGTTGGGACTTTAATAGCCCGTTTCGTTCGATTGGCATGAATATCGCTGGCATTTCTTCATAATTTTCTGCGCCGCTTGCAGGTGACGAACAGCAAAGGGCAAACTTTTGAAGAGTCCGTAGTCATGGAAGCCACAAGCGACATCACCGTGGCTCGAAATAGCTGTTATGTGGCAGACGTAAAGTTGGAAGATCTTCGCGTGATGAAGCCCTTCCGGAGCACGACGCGCATGCGTATTCCTGAAGGTTATGCCCCAGTCTACATCAAGCGGAAGTCGGACGGCAAACAGGTGTTTGTGTATGTTGTCCGCAATCTCAAGGACGTTTTTGGACATTGCGCCAGCGTCAAGACATCGACGGCTGCGGCTCCAGGAGTAGACGGAGCTCCACCACCTAGGTACGACGGAACCTGGCTCGATTTTATCACAGAGGGCTACGTGGAAGGAACGTTCGTCAGTAAGCACCAGATCTTGCTCAGGAATGTCAGCGACCCAACAGAGGGTGTTGGCGATCAGGAGTAAACTGGTAAAAAAAAAATATTAAATCTTTGAATACTCTTTTGTACGATTTTTCTTTCTTTTTTTTTCCATTTTATGTGTTGGTTTTTATTAGAAGGGTTTCGAGAAGACTTGAAGCAAATCCAAAGCATTTTTAATGCAAAAATAAGCGAAAACCGAGCGGTGAATACTTTTACTTTTAGTTCAGTTCAAAAGTAGCCAGCAAGCCAACAAGCTGTTTTACAATTTGTTGAGGCAGGTACCCCGATCATCTTTGCGTACATGTACTATGGTATACCGAACATGTACTTTGGTATACCGAACATGTAGCCTACTTTGGTATACCGAACTTGTACTTGAATATATCGAACATGTACTTTGGTATACCGAACATGTACTTGGGTATACCGAACATGTACTTGGGTATACCGAACAATGTACTTTGGTATACCGTCATCATGTACTTGGGTATACCTAAGTCTAACTTGAAATGATAGTTCTTTTCGGTACTCGCATATCAAAAGTTGCGTTTCTCTAACTTGGGTTCGCCATATTATATTAAAAAGTTTTATATATTTTAGTACAAGCATTACACGTATATTTTTTAGCACTTTGTCATCACATTCATGAGATTTAACATTTAAAATGTCATCTCATTCCCTTTTCAGCCTTATACTTTGTTCATGTAGGCTTGCTACTGTTTGTGGGACTAGATTTAAAGAAAAAAATGTATAAAAATGCAACTCATTAAAAAAGTTCAAAACATGCTTGTTTTTAGTGTCATTTGAACCGTCAACTTAGGTGCTAATGGTCTTATGGTTATCTCTCTGCGTCTTTTCGCCAACAGAAGCCTTCAAATGAAAGGTTATGTGACAGAAAGCTTAATATCCATGGGCTTTTTTAAAATTTTGAGATTGCATGACTTTGTGAAAACGACAATTTTCACATCATCTTTGAGACATTATTTTCACATACGGTTATTTTGTAAATGCAATAGCTACATGTAGCCTAATAATATAAAATATGCACACAACTTTACACCCCCCACCCCAAAGAGAAAAAAGTTTTGGCCTTTATTTTCACTTTTTTTCAAAAACTACTCATAATGCGTTTTGTCATAAAACCGTTTTGGCATCTTCTTTAGGCTATGAAACTACCTGTAGTTTGCTTTTTCTTTTTTTTTTTTTTTTGTAAAATTTATCAACTCCATATCAGTAATTCTTGATTTCTATGACTTGGGGCAATTCCAAACCACACTTTTTTCGGGCCCGTTCCGCACTAACTAATAAAGGGAAAAAACTCTGTGCCTATTTCGATGCCCATGTTTTGTTTCCCTTGGAATGCTTTACTTGAAAAGTGTTACAAAGTCCTGAGCTGCTTAGTTTGACTTAATAACAGCAGGTGTGGAATTGCCCCTTGTGGATTTGCCTCATTGTAGAATTGCCCCTTGTGGATTTGCCTCATTGTGGAATTGCCCCTTGTGGATTTGCCTCATTGTAAAATTGTAGAATTGCCCCTTGTGGGTTTGCCTCATTGCAGAATCGTCCCAAGTCATGTCTCCCAAATCGTTGATTTTATCCAATCACTTGATACATCATGTAAGTTTTTGTAATATTGGTTCTCATTTGTTCATGATTGAACTGTAAACGAAACTATCGATTGCTGTTTCAAATCTTGGTGCTTCAGCTTAGTATGTATCAACTAGAGAACTAACGGAGAGAGCGAGCTACGTAAATCTCTACCGCTGGTGCCAGAGGAAAGAACACTGTATTTCCAAGCTAGCCTTTTAGTCATATTGTTTAGGCATGAAAAGATTTTAAAGGTATGAAGTTAGCAGTGGACAAAAGTAGGCCTTCAAGGGAAAGGCCTGAAATGTCTGCCTTTTAGTATGATTCGAACCTTCGACTTATGCATGTACATGTAGTAGCTTCGGCACCCACAGCCTTGCCACTTAGAGACACGTAGCTTAACGTACAAAACGTAGCCATGTTGCCACTACGCTCCTTGGATTTTATTGTGCCTTACTAGAAGAAGTAGAACACTGAGTGTCATTGGTCTCGATATTCGTTCCAATTCAAATAATTTGGATACATCATGGACAGGAAATATCCTTTTATTATTTTTTTGTGGGGGGGGGGGGGGGNNGATTTAGACCGATTTTTTCCTCTTTTTTCAATATACAATGGAATTCTGATGAAGGGACCCAAAACATGTTTGACTTTAAAGCAAGAATTGACATCAATCATTACAAAATTGGACTGCAAAGCAAAGTTGACTTTAAGCACGAGTTTCCCTTTAAAGTAGTTGTCTTTAAGTGGATTCTTCTGTATTGGAAATCACAAGGAAGTTTTTATGCCTTCTCACAGTCACATAAAATTAATAATTTTATTCATTTTTTAATATTTGGAAGCAAAAAAAAAAATGCATTCTTAATTTAAAATATCAACCCCTTGTAATATGAAAATCGCGAAATCCCAACTTTTTGTAAGGGGTGCAAAAAAATTTATTGTTTACATGTTGGTGTCAATATAAACTTTATTTCTTGTTTTAGTTTTTTATTTCTTTGAAGGTGAGTCAAGGCTTTGTGGTGATTCAGCATAAATTTTAGCAGAAAAAGCCATAAAAACTTTTGCTGAGAATAATATGTACATATGTCCATATCTAAAAAAAACAACCCACGTATTAAAAATGTTTGCTGTGTTCAGCTTCAAGACTTTGTGTGCGGGAGGTACTGCCATTATTACTACTTCAGTTTTCAAGAGCAAAACAAAGGTCTCCCAAGGTCGTTTCTTTAGAAAGCTAAAGCAATTGAAGTCATTAGTTATTCATATGAATGATATAAGCGTTGGTGACATCTCCCCTAATTGTTCTTCTTTGCCTTTGTATTGATTTTTTTTATCGATGTTCTTATATACTGGGCTTGTATCGATCTTCGGAAGCATGTCGAAATAAGCCGATTACATTGTATGTAAATACATATCATTACTATGTCTTAATCTGGTCATCTGATGTTCTTCGAGACTATCGTGTACATTTATTTTTTTTTCTATAGCATTTACTTGCTCACAATTATTTACACGTACATATTTCCCTACATATGATGTACAGCGTATGTTTCACAATCAGTCAAAACGAGTCTTAAGTCGAAATTTGAAGTTTGCAAGATATTTGTATCTATCACAGCAAAGCTTGTTTTCTCTACTTCAGTTACAACAAGCTCTGTAAAACTTCTCTATGAAGTTATAGCCGTTTGAAGTGGGTGGCGCTAGGGACTTGTGAAATTTCAGAAGGGGATGAAATTGCATTTAAAATAATTCAAGGCTAGACAACTATAAAGGTGTAAAGCCTTTAGCAACCATACCAATTAAAATCAAATACATAAAACATGAAATTTCAACGTGAATCAGGCGTGAAAACTGTTCAGAAATGGTTTGGGCGTCAATATCTGAAATGAATGAAACATATTCACTTCTAAACACCCACTAAGCTTTGAAAGCCTATATCTCAAAACGACGCTTTGCGACTCGATTTACGACTCATTTGGACAGAATTTGAGACATATGTGTTAAAAATCTATTACAACACATGTACCATGTTGACTTATGGGCCAAAGTTCCTGCAACAATTTTATTACAAAACTGCTAGTGCTACATATTTATACATTCTATGTATGAAGATATTGTCTGTAAATTTTCATGTATTAATATTTACTGCATATTTCTTTGCTGTTATTTTTAACGATTTCTTTAAAGATAAAAACCGATGGCTATTTTTTTATTATTAATTTATGGGATTATATATTTTGTTTCTACAAAACTCAAATGATATTGCTGATTGTGCGCAATAGGACACAATTGTGAGGAAATATTTCTTTTGCCAACATTCTCACAAGTTATTTTTTTTAAGTACGGAAAGCTAGCAAGGGAGACAATACATAAATTATAAAGCTGATGTATATTCTGATGTACATTTGAATGAGAAGCTATTCCAGGTTTACCCTTAAACTGTAGAAGGGGCCCATATATTAGTTTTGGCGTCATAATTTCCATTAGCTTTAGTGCTAAAAATAAAATTCCCGTTTAAATCGGCCAGCCGACACTTCGTGGGTTAAACACTCTCTACATCTGCCCTTTCTCATCTATCATTTCCATAGCTATCTACATGTCTTATAATATTGAAACATGACTGGAACAGGGACGTAGTTTGTTTAAGCTTGAGGTTTTTTTTTCTCTCTTTTCATCAAGACTTCAAACTTAAGCTTAACAAATTTTGTTGTTAGGGCACTAAATGTTGTAAAAATTAAATTGTGAATTGTTTTGAACAAATTTTGTTCTATAAAAAATGTTGAAAAAAGAGGAACATGTAAACTGGTTCACACATCACATTCTTCCATCAGAAAAAAACAAACCAACACAAATGTACACAACATGACATCAATCAAATACTGCAAGAAAGAGCACCACTAATGAGTATTTCTGTTTTTTATTTCACTCCTCTTAGACTTAAATAAAAAAAAAAAAGCTTTTTGTGAAAACTTAAACACACACCCCAACGGCGAAAAAAATCTTTTATTTTTGTTGCTGTCAGTGAGCATAAATATTTTGATCAAAGTCGGTCAATTTTAATTAATTGACTTTTCGATATATATGCCAAAAACTGAGGGATTCTGACACAGTAAATAGGATAGAACATGCAGCTGAATTGATTACATTGATATGCATGGGCAAAAGATAAGGCAAATTCAAGCCTCAACATTAAAAATACAAATATTAATAACTGCCGTCACATGTTGATAGGTTTTGCTGTTAAAACATGCATATATCATATATATCAAAATCATCCAAACTTGCCAGTACTTTATCAACTGAAATAAGGTGTTTACAGAGATGTTTAGTCCCTTTTTAGATCCAGGTTCGGATTAACTCAGTTTCATTGTAAACTTTGTTCAATTCATAAAAGAAAAATGCTCTATTCAACAAAATAATTTTGGGTGGAGACATGTTTCTTTTTACTTTTACACCCATGCAAATTAAATCTGCCAATATAGTTGATAGAAAATAATCTCTATTTACCTGTGAGGCTTAGTTACAATGATATGCATGGGAAAAGGTAAGGCAAATCCAAGCCTTAACAACAAAAAATACACACACATAGTAAATAACTACCAACACATGTTTGCTAAATTTTACTGTCAAAACAAAAAATATTTAAAAATTTGCGCCATTTCACTAATAAACAGAAACATGAGAGACATGTTTTCAGAGTAAATCTGATAAAACTTTAGATTGTGTAAAACTCTCAGATCTCAAAACGCACTAAATAACAAAAACTGTTCCAATAGACGGGAGAAACCTCAGCTGATGCAAATTTGAAAAAAAAATTGACCTTTGTTCTTAAAAAGGAAAAAAAAAACCCAATAAAATTGGACTTGAACTAATGCTCTCGCCTTCCCAGCAGAAGGAATATGAGATTTGGTCTTCTTGCTGTGCTAAAAATCTCCAATTAATAGACGAAAATAGCTACAAATATTCAAGTAGCTGATTTGTTATGGAAGACTTGTAATTAATTTGAGACTAATTAGATGAAAACAAGAAAACACTAGAAAACAACAAAATTCCATGAAAAGTGAAAGAACCATGATAAAAGTGTTTGCAAATAAAATGGCAGTTCTTTTCTTTGATAAAAATTCACTTACGACGCAGAGATTGTTAAAACAATGTGCATTTTACTTTCTAGCCCTTCAATAGCGCTTAAAATTGAAAAAAAAAAGAATTTAGTGAAATCAAATGATAAAGGATAAATATTTGTATTTAGGAGGAAAGGTATAAAAGAGAACAAATGTTGAAAGAAGCTAATGTGAGGATTGCAAAATTGCCCAACTTGCATTTAGAAAATACGGCATGAAGCTTGCTTTAAAAAGTACAATATAGGATCATTTTATTTCTGAAGTTTAAATATCAAAACCTTATAAGTTTGGTTCAGATCACAAGAAAGATTAAAGCTTAGAAGTTATACACAGAGCATGAGTACATACACCAAGGTAGGGCACAGAAATATCAAAAGAGCATCAAAGTATATCATGCAGAATAGGAAAACAATTTTTTTTTCACACTGCCTGCAGCGGTCGCAAAGTCCTCTATCAATCGGTGACAGTTGGGCTGGCTGCAGGCTCAGTTTATAGTTTAGTTACAGAAGTAATCGTTCAGGTTGATGTCCTTCAGTTTCTTCAACTTCACCACACACGAGTCCGCATTGACAGAAATCGAATCCTGGAAAATTTGAAAAAAATATTTTATTTTTTTTACATTTTGTGAAATTCCACCAAGAAGACAAATTCATAACTCACAAGTAGAATATCTTATATAAAATATATATATATATGGGTCTCTCCAATAATCTTAATAAAACATGCCATTTATGATACAGGGGAGTTTTGTTAAGATAAACCCCTCTGAGTCCGACTTAAAAGTTTATTTTAGTCAAAGTTTATATAAAGCAGTGACAATATTAATTTTTATGAACTTCTAATTTTTTTTTGCCACAAAAACACTTCTTAGTTATAATTTCATTCACAAGAAATGTAAAAAAAAACCAAAAAGCTACAAAAAGCAGAATAAAATAAGATTTATTTTGTGTATCAAAACCAAATCTATTTCAAGGATGTAAAAAATGAAAAAGCTCAAAGCGGTATGCCCCTGTCTTGGATTAAATGGATACAAGAAATGTCCAAAGTTAATATGAAATTTTTTTAAAATAAAAGTTTCCATTGGTTGTTTTCAGAGTTGGCTCTTCTAAAAAACTTATCTAATTGTTTAAAAAAATAAAGACAAATACACAGGTAAAAGAGTTTCTATTCACATGATGAGTTTCTCTAATCTTTAAAAGGATTAAGGCTTGGTGTACAGAAAGAATTTTTGTTGAATATTGAACTTCACTGACCAGCTTCAAGGCACCAGCAGGGTAAGGTGACGACTGGTGTCTGCGGATGACCTCTCCGTTTTTCACCATCTCAAAAGTTGCAGTGTCTTGAGCACTGCAAGCAAATCAGTTAAACGCAACATCATAAACAGTGGAGTCCCATGTAACTAGAATCTAGATAATTCGAATATATAATTATCTGTATGATTCATGTATAAATAATCAGGCTAGGGACATTGTGCTCTTTTTTGTAACATATGTGAATAGTTCTATTTTCCAAAAATACCGAGTAAAATTTTGTTCCCATGGGGTTCGAATACATCTTTACTTGATTATACAAGGTCAGGTAGTTGAATCTCAACCCAGGAAAACGTATTTCCTACCACGTCTACTCCTTGTTCTTTGGTGTTTCTTAGTAGAGCAGAAAGTCCTATCAGTCTGTTGTGTTGGGTTGTTGGGATGAGATCAAATTTGTTCCGCCACAGTTTTTGGGTCATATCGTCAGGATCTTGTGGCCACAGTTGTTCTGTTTTGTTTTTATAGACAGCGCACTCCTGCAGGTAGTGGTGTACTGTTTACTGTGGTCCTGTGTACTGTTTACTGTGATCCTGTGTACTGTTTACTGTGATCCGCTGCATTCACACATGCTGGTTTGTTAAGTTCCAATTTTGTACTGGTGTGCATGTAGCTCGCAGTGGCTGGTTCTTACTCTAAAAATTATGCATTGGTCTTTGTGAGGCACGCCGCACATCATGTCCTTCCTAATACTGTTATTAATGAGGTTTTTTTTGTAAGTCTTCCATTTCTGGGTGTAAATTCCGTTGGTGACATCAGTCTTCACTTCTTGGTAAGATAATGGATGGGTTGTTTGTTGCTTTTTGCTTCCATTTTTTTCAACAACTTTTTCTGACCTCTACCAATTATGTTATACCTTTTAACCACAGATTTCATAATTAAACTCACAACAAAATTTGCACCTATACCGTATTAGCACAAACTAAACATTGAATGTTGAAACAGCAATACTCCTATCCCTATAAAAAAAACACCAGACAGCATTTGTGGTAAAAAAAAATCCGTTTACTGCCACTACCCTTGCTGTTGTGGTAAACAATAATATGAATAATAATATACAATCGTGATGATAACAACAATAACCATAATGATGACCTTAATGGTAATAATACGATAATGATGATACAAATAAAAAATAACCGTATAATTATAATTCATACCCATGTAGATGGGAAGGAGGTAAATAGGAATATTCCCTCTAAATAAAAAAAATTCTTTTAATATAACATTAAACAATGAGAATTTTTTGTTGTTTTTTTATTCCTTTTTTTTGTATCTATCAGAAACAGAGGAGATGTTGAAAATTTTTTTTTGCTTACACAAGCTTCCTCTGAATTTTAATATGAATGACTGCAAGCTTTGTGCGATACACTTTTGTTTGCCTATCTTAGGTTAAAAGTTAACCCATCAACAGCCGCGGTACACCTTGTCCGCAGTTTAAAATGATAAATGTCCTTTGCCTCATTAGTAGTTCTTGATTCTACACATAATTGTGATAAATGGCGACACATACCCTCCTGAGTTGATGGTAAATTGGAAGTCTTTCTTCTTCAGATCTTTCAGATCATCTGCAGCCCTGTCGTAGACTAATTTCTTATCAGCATCCTGCACACCACAGTTAGCTGGCGGAGCTTAAAAGAAAATGACCTATTAGATACCAAATTGACAAACATTATTCATGTTTAGAGTCATGTAAGTTTCCCTCCAATACGGAATTTAAAAAACCCTTTAAAAGCTTAGGTCTTACAGATGTTTTTCTATACTCGTAAGGAAAAGAAAATTTGTCAATTTTGCCGATAAATGAAAGCTGTAATGCCAAATGTTGTTTCTTTTTTTTGTGTGTCCCTCTATCTCATTTCCTCAAGACTATTTTTTTTTCAAGTAGGAATAATTTAAATTTTTTAAATATCTGTTTTTTAAGATCAAAGTGTTGTCTCCCTTAGCCAAAAAAAAGGAAAAAAAAAAGAAATGTAGGCTTACTGAACCCATCTTTGAGATACAGGCATGGCGACAGTTGTTTTTTTTTTTTCGGAACTAAGTGAAATATTTCACATTTGTTTTCTAGTTAAGCGTACACCTGAATTAAGAGAATCAACTAATATGAGACTATTAATTCTAGAATGATTGTGAGCCCACCCTTAACCCCAGATGTTTAACCTGTAATGAGCAGATTTTATCATCTGCATCAGCAGGGAGTCCATTATTTTTTGCTTGCACCAACATTTATGAAAATTATGGTTATGTGATATGTACTATTAATAATTTCTTAAGACAAAAATTAAAATATTTCACTTGGATTTTATTTGATTGTGAATAATCTGTTAAAGTAAAACACTTTTTTTCTTCTCGACATGGATAATTCTGATTTTGTGGATTTAACAACAGTAGAGACAAAGAATTTGATTCAATTCAATGCAATAGCCAACAAAACAGTTTTTAAACATTCTTGTCAATCCACTTTAGACCAATAATCCGTTGGCTGCATGATAAAAACTAATCACAGTAATGGAGGAAAAAAAAAAGAAAAATATACTGTTTTCAATACTATTACTAGAAGTTGAAGGGTGACTATGAAACACCTGCAAAAGATAAGCAATTTAAGACATTTTTTAATGACATAAGTGAAATTTGAATGTAATGGAAAAAAAAATTTAGATATATCAGTTGCATTTATCTATAAATAGCAAAGTATTACTTGTGGTTCACAATAGGAACTCTTCAATCAATAAATTTTTCAAACTTAACAAAAAAAAATAAATAAAGAGGGAACCCCAATTTTGAAATTCACACATGAAATCATCAGAAATCTGTTAAAAATGATACATGTAATTATAAAACATACCATCTGCCATTGTTGGTTTCACAGGGATGATCACTGAAAACAAAAGATACAAATAATTATGTGTTTTATTGTAAACTGATTTCAAGATACACTCATCTAAATTTTTAACACATTTGCTATTTTTTCCCTAAGCAATGTAAAAAAGGATTAAATAGGGGTATATTACAAAACAAACTTTTTTTTCTGTTTCCAGTCTGTAGGTCCAGGAATTAGAAGTCAAAAGTTACAAAAAATGTACAGTATTTCTGTTATTCAGATTCGGATTCCACTTGATGTATAAAATGAACAGCTGATAGAAAATTCTATGAGTTATAGCACCACAAGACAGGCTCTAAGATTGAACACACTATATTTTTAATCAGTCAAACTAAATGTACTTACAGTGACTACAAGGCCTGAAAACTCTAAAGTATCAATTTTGGAAAATAATTCGATTTGCCTGTCATATAAATTGACTGGTAACTAAAATGCATGGAATTTGGAAATATTTAGTTCCATTAAATACAGCACCTGGTTCTCCGGCAAAAAAATAATCACATATATCCACTTAGAAAAAAAAATTAATTAGGATTTCAGCACATGTAGTAAATGTGTATTCACAACATGTATACCTATATAAGTTTTCTGGTAAATTCAAGTCAAAGGAAGTCTAATGCTCAGCTCAGTTCTAATACTGGTTTAGAAACTTGCAGTCCCATTTATAAACTTTGATCAAAACATTTTTTAAAAAAATGAAAGAAAAAAAAAGAAACGAATCTATTGATAAGATAGGTTTCTTAGAAGTGGTTTTTTTCCTCAGAAAAAAATTTTGTGAGGAGAAGTTTCTCGTACGTCAATCGCTGTTAGGGTTGGCTGCTCATACGACACAAAGTCTGAGCTAGATAAAATCCATGCAAGGACATGTCATATACCAACTGTCATACATATCTACACATATCTTTTCTGCCAAGCACAAAACCAAAATGACATTTAGGCAGGTCTCCATACAGTTTTTAGAACCAGTGAAAAGCCCCAATGTCCCTGACGCTGGACGGAACTTCTTGTCCCTACGCATAGATCCTTAGAAAATCTTGGTGCTATAAGTGCATGTGTCTAGATAGTCTTTTGTGAATGCATAAAACTGTGATAGAGGTGACTTTCAATTCACCTCCAGTGTTGTGCATGCATGCATGCCGTGGCATAGCAGATCCAAATCTTCCACCCACCTCTCTTTCTCGTAACCGGATCTCTCTTTTTAAATTAATAACCTCTCTCTTGAATGCAATTTTCTCAGGCTTAGTTGGAAATTCCTTAACACTTTTTTTTGTCATTTACATTTTTTAAGAACAAAATGTTACCTGGCTCTTGATGTTAAGAGGGTAGAGTTTCAGCTTGCAGCGGCTTTTTCCACATAAAAATTTCTTTCATGCCCCAATGACAAGCTGCATGCAAAATGTTTGGTGCTTGAAAGGAGCCTCCACTTTTCTCCCCCTGCATTATTAAAAGAAAAGAAAAATTGCCGGTGAAAAATTTTGTATTTATTGAGGGTGCCTGCACTCTATTTGCTTGGCAAATAGGCTGGGTATTAATTTACTGCCAAAGAAAAATAGGGTTGTAGCTAGGACACTTTCCTAGAAAGATTTAAGAGCTTTGTATGTTGAAATCTCCTTTTTTCAAAACTATGAAGTGTGATCAACTTCAGGGTTTGCTTGTATTTTCCTGTACTGTTTTAGCTATTTGTGTAAATCTTTTATCTGAAATATTTAAAGCATGAAACATAAAATACCAAACTGCCACTATAAAATGTCTATATAAATGCTAAGAACCAGTTTTTGATTGCATACTTTTAAAAATTGTCCAAAAAAAAAAAAATCTCTTCATAAAATAACAATGGGAAAAAAATCATCATCACAATAAAGTATTTATATATAAAAGATAACATAGAAAACGTTGGGGATTTTTGCAAAACAAAACAAAATTAGGAAG
>BMAT01000145.1:132467-144369 GCA_019649035.1 Elysia marginata
TAAATTAGTTTTGTTGGGGAGCTTTTTTTGTGAGCTTCCAACACATGTCCTAAAACACAAACCTAGGTCAGAGAACCACCTAGCTGTAAAGTTTTTGTCACTAAAATATAAAAATACACAGAAAAAAACTTAAAAAAAAGCAATAAAAACACTCACATGGCCTTCACCTCTACAACCATACTCGCCCACAATAATCACAGTGACCAGCCTGTGCACAGTATTCAGTACTCATATATACAGTGTATAACAGTACTCAGTATTCATATACAGTGTATACATTATACATACTTATATACATACATTGATGAAAACATTTATACAATGTTGATGTAATCATTTTGCTATAGAAACATAGTGTATTGATGATGTGACATACATATAGGCCTAATTTATAATTTTTTTCTTTGTTTTTTTTCACAGGTTTAAAAATGATCCAAGTATTAATATATCAGATGGGCATCATGAATGATAAAATGGATGGTCTCAGAATGCAAATCAACCTACAGTCACCTTTGCTTAAAAGTTAAAGTTGCTGATATAATTTTTCAGTTAACTTGATTCTCTCTCTCTCTCTTTTTATGTTTTATCAACAAGTTGAAACTGCCGATGCATTGTCTGAAGTTGATATATGCTCTTGAAACAGCCAGGATCGACTGTGCTAACAATAGTTTAAATTCAATGAGACGGAACAGGTTTGGGAGACCATTATTGTCTCTCATTCTAATACACCTAAATGAGTCTTAAGTCACAAAGCCTACTTTTAAGATAAAGGCTTTTGAAGTTTAAATGTGTTCAAAAATCAATACTTTTTTTTTTTCATTTAAATGTTCTTTTTTGAACAGTTTTCCCAGCTGATTCATGTTGAAATTTCAAGTTTAATATGTTTCATTTTAATTGGTATAGATGCTAAGGACTTCAAGCTTTTTTTTTACCTTGAGAGTAGGCCAAGCTTAAAACTTTCTGAAATTTCACACGCCCTAATCCTGCCATCTTCAAACGGCTATAACTTCACACAGATGCATGATTAGAGCTTTTTCTGTTTGTTGTACTTTAAAGAAGAGAGAAACTAGGCATTTCTGTGACACCAATACATCTTTCTATTTTCCCATTTTGACTCAAAACTCATTTTGGCTGGTCGCAAAACAAATGCATTCTCATTACTTTTGTTGTTTTTCAGATTAGACTAGATTGAGAAAGCCCAATACCATTCTGGCAGAGGGTAGAAAAATTAAGCCTACTCAAAGTTAAAATAAAAAAAAATTCCTAAGTGAGATTGATATGGACTTCTGTCTATTTATCGACCTGTTGACCGATTTGTGACCATTACTATCAGATCCGATCAGAGGAAACCGAAGCATCCTTTTCTTTACATTATCAAAATTTTTATCTACAAGACTTGAAGTCTTTACTTCAGTACTTCTGGGAGGGGGGGCGTTGTAAATAGAGAGAAATGAGACAAATGAAATATTTTTTAAAAAATCATGAATATCAATACAAGTTAAAAAAACAAAACAACCATTACTGGGGTTTTTGAATGTCGGGAAAATTTCTCTTATTTTAAACCCCTCTTTGGATGTGGCTTTATGGTATGTGTAAAGTCTAAAAAAGCCAATAGACATGCAAATACAAGAATTTTTGCAAATATCAATTTCAAAGAAAAAAAATTTCAGAATCCATAATTATTTTTTGTCTGAGTTTGAAACAAAAGAAAAGGTATAAATTCAGCTTTTCTCTAAGAATACACTGACGTCTATAAAACAATAATGAAATGAAATACAATTCTTCTAAAACAACATGAATGAAACCACGAATAAGAGGAGGCAATGGTGAAAATTTTGACTGTTATGACAGTTAAAAATTTTGTCTCTGAGGGGAGACATTTAAAGAAAAAGATAGATGATGCAATGCATTGTAGATTACCTGTAGGCCTTGAGCAACTTCAGTGATTTCGCAATGAAGAAAAGAAAAGAAGCAGAGAGGGAGGGAGAGAGGAAGAGAGAAGGGTGCTGGGAAGTGCTAGCTAAAACCATGGAGACAATTTATGAAAGCACAGTGGCAAATCTTCTTTAAAAAATATCATCAATGTACAAAGGCATTTATTTTGCTGGGGACAAATCAAAGTTCAGTATCTCCCATACTTTCTTTTACTCAGGGATGCAAGTGCCTCATACACAAAAAGCAGGAAGATTTTAACATCCCTATATAGTGTTCTGCCTAGTACTGATAACCAATAGCTGCCCCTATAGATAGGATCTTTGATAAATCAACTAAAAACAAGGTGGATGCAACTACACAGCTAAACCACAAGTCAAAAGAAAAGTTTGATTTTCTATAACGCTGAAGTTCTGGAAGGTTTTTTTTTTTCAACAGTTTAAGTCTCAACTTTCTTCAAAATTTTCCTGCTTTTTTGCGTCAGAAACTCCCAAAAATAGGAAAACTTGCACCCCGTGTATACTGCAGATACTGCATTTTGATTTTTCCAAGCCGAGTTGTGAGGCAACTAGGGTAAATCGGGATGGAGTCATTACTTTAAAAAAAATGATATTTCTGACTTAATCCTAGAAATATAAACCCCTCTGGGCCCCCATGAAGAGAAAAGGGATAAAACAAAATGGATTATATCAAAAAGTGGTTTATCTTAACAGGGTTCCACTGTATTTCTTTTTTTTTCCATATTTGTCAGCAAAAAAAGTGTACTGTTTTGCAAACTACATTTATTTAAAAGTTGAGGGACTTTTTAACTCAAAATTCGTCGAAGTGACTAGTGCCTGATTTGGCCTGGTTTCCTCACAATTTTTAACCCTGCGATACTGCCGAGTCCTTCACAAAAAGTGCCGCCATCCCTAACTTGTCCTGTCGCTGGCGTCAGCTTTTGTTTGTCCAGTACCCGCACTTTGAGTGGAGACTACATGCAGCAATTAACCAGGTTTCCTTGTCTTCTTCAGATAATATGAAATTGGAGTTGGCTACAACAATTCAATTCTTTTTAACCAAAGATAAGAAAAAAAATCTGACTAAGAAGAAACAACACGATATGAAATTTAAAAAAAGACATGTAGAATAGTATTGTCCTCACACCAACACCAAAACAAACTGGTCTGGCGAGAATTTCTACTAACATTTTACAGTGAAATCTCAAGGTTTTCATTTTATTCACATTTCACAGCACTTATCCAGAATGTTTTGGAGATTTTAAGATGTTAAGTCGTGAAAAAGGACAGTCAATCTATTGCTGTATAATATTACAAAGACTACTTAACTGTATCTTATTCTTTTTCACTGACATGAATAATTGCACTTGCTGCTTTGCTACTGAGATGTTATCTTACAGCTGTCATATTGACCTACTGATAACATTGAGATATGAAACTGTGGCAAAACGTCCTTTTGTATTTATAATGCCCTGGACAATCCCGAGTGCAGTATCTGCAAAGAAAAGCTTATTGAAGATTGTCCTCCCGGCAGTGTTAAAGACAACTTTTGGTGCACAAATGTTTTACTCTGTTACCATTTCATATGAACTTTGAAAAGATTCCACTTAATTCAGTGATGCAACTAGCAAAAAGCAATCAAAAGCATCACATGACCATGAAAACTTGCATTACCAGCGCAAAGGTACCATTTTTTTTCAAATTCATGCCAAAATCACCCATGACTCAAAAAAAAACAAAACAAAACCAAAACGCATGACTTTTTACTACACAATCACCCATCAACCAAATTAAACTTGCACTTTGAATGGCGTGTTCTGAGAAAAGCATTTGTGATTAAACTGTTGCACACAACCCTTTCCTTGTTTCAAGCAAGGTTATGTGACATCCTTTTTTCTTCACATAGAGGAAATGGCAGAAAAATGTCTAAAAATGTGGAAATCCTGCAAAAATTATATAAGCTACCACGGTGCCCTGATTACAGCAGTAACAAAAAAAAAAACATGGACTATGAAAAATTAAACAGGTAAACATTTCATCATAGATAAAGGAATAAAAAAAAAAACAACTAAACATCCTTAGTCGTGTACCAGTACCTAGTTTTGTTGAAATATATTTTTTTCGTTCTGGACATCTTTCACAGAAGTCACAAGTACAAGCAGGTGAGATAAGTTTAAGAGCAGTGGTTGGTTGTATAAGGAGTTTGGCGATAACCAAGAATCACTTTAAAAAAAACAACTTTTGCTAAACTGTATCATGAGAGTTGTTTTCTTTTTCTTTTCTCTTTTTTTTTTTTACATTCTGTAACAGATTTCATGCCACATGAAAGCAACTAAAAATGTTGGCATATCTAAAGGGTGGGTTTTCGGAACTGAATTTTACATTACTGGTATTAAATGATAAAGTAGCAAGCTGCTGCATGAAATGGTCATAACATTGCCGTAACATGAAATGGTCATAACATTGCCATAACATAAAATGCAGAGATAAAGGCACGTTTGCTGATAAAATGTAATGATATTCACTACTATGCTATGTGAGACGATCAGAGTAGATCAGGCACAATTCCGAATTTTGACAAATTGAGTTTTTAACATTTACTAAATCTGTACTCTACTTTTAGGTGACCCATTGAAGAGATTGAAAAACAACAAAAACAAAAAAAACTATAACTTTAACTCATCCAATTCAAGTGATTCTACTTAAAAAACAATAAAAAATAGACAGTTACATGACTCGCATTCTGTCCAAACAAGTCGTAAGTCAAAAGGCTTAGTTTGGAGGTATAGGCTTCTAAAGTTTAGTGGGTGTTACAAAGTCAAAATCTCTTTTAAAATTACATACTGACGCTAAAACCATTTCTAAACACTTTTCACACATAGCTGATGTTCAAATTTCATTTTACTATTTTAGGTGATCAATTTTTATTGGTATGGTTGCTAAGGCCGCAATACTTTTATAGTCGTCTAAACTTCAAAGGCTATTTTCTCCCCTTTCTGAAATTTCACAAGTCCTAAACCCACCGACTTCAATTGACTATAAACAATATAGAGCTTTTTCTGTTTGTTGTATTTGAAAGTAGAGAAAAAAAAAACTTATCTGTAATACCAATACCTGACTACCTTCCAATTTCAACTTAAGACTCATTTGGACTTGTTGCAAGACATACTAACAATTTTCTGTATACAAAGGGCCCTAAGTAAAAACTCAGTCTCAGCGACTTGGGCCTGAGGTATAATCCTGACATTGGCCCGCTGACAGGACTGACAAAATGAAGGGGATGATAACTCATTTTTAACACCAGCGGGCCAGTCCCAGGATTAAGCCGAGCCTGATTCCTCCTGGTTGACTCATATATCAACTTTCAAAGACAGTTAAACAACAATACATTTGATGGAATAAAAATTGAAATCTGGGTGAAACTTAAATTGACATAGCAAGAAAGTGCATGTCAATGGCATTAAATGTTGAGCTATGCAAGGATGTTAATTGTTATTGCTGGGGTACCATACGTCAACCCTGTCTGTGACAATCAGAGGGCAGTATCTGCATTACAAACCACATGGGAGATACTGCACTTTGATTGTCATGGGCAGAACGCCACAGTCATGAAAATGGCATTCATAAAACCAAGTAGGCCCACACTGACAGCAAATAAGAACAAAAAAAGGGGTCATGAGTAGCAGCCTAAAAATTTCAGATATTCATAAAAGTAATTTTCGGGAAATTTAAGATCATAACAGGTAGGCTAAAAAATTTCTGGATTTTGACATGTAAAAATTTTATTTCTATAACAGAACTACTAAAAGTGAAATGTGACACAAAATTGGAACTCTTGGGTGATACAAAGAATAAAAAAAATGAAAAGACGCAATAATGTTTAAAAAATTTCCATCAAACCATGTCGTTCATTTCATGCCTACGCCCGCGGTTTTGTAAAACAACCTCCTCCGATTCTGAATAACTTGGGTTGATGTAGCCCTCTTCCTCGTCTTCTTTCTTTCTTCCCTGGATTTCAACATCTGGTGTGGCCTGGATTGACCCAGCTATGCCTGGTAAAACTTCCACCGCGAGAACCGCTGGAGTGTCCGGATCCTCACTCGTTCCGACTTCCACGGCAACCTCGTGGAGCAAGGCATCTTCCTCTGCTTCATGCGCTTCGTCCATCACAGTCTGCCGTGCAAGCTCTTCTGCCCGACGCTTCTTCTCCTTCTTCCTCCGCCTGCGCTCGCGTCTCTCCTCCCTGGTCTCAGGCTCGTTTCTCGTGCCGTGCACCGTGAACTCGATGGGCCCGTCGTCCTGCTGCCAAATCCCGGCTCGCCTGAACTCGGGTCTTCTCTTCCTTCGACTGCCTGGCTCGCCACGGAGAACCACTGCCTCCACCGAGGAGGTTGTTGCAAACTGGTCGGAAATTCCTTCACCTCCTACAGCGCCCTGGGCTCCTTCTGAATCCGTTGGCAGCGTCGAGTTGACTGATCTCCCTTGATGTCCTTGGGACATGACCACTGTTGAAACAAGGCAAGAGTAAGGTGTGTTAGAGCAACTCTACTTAAGATAAAAGTCAGGGACAGGCTGTCTGTCTCTTTAAGTTTTATCAAGTGTGAATTTCAAACAAAACATTTTTGTCAAAGTGTTAACCATCAGGCCTAAGTCAGACTCAGGCCAAAAGGGAGCTTTGTCATATAATGATACTGATAACTCTTCTAAACCAGATGGCAGTAAAATTACCAATATGCGCTTATACATTAGTGTACAATTAAAAAACAAATTGTCTTTTGGTCAAGATATTAAAGTCTTAATAGAAAAAAAAGGTTTTTGACAAACGAAGCACAGTATCACTCATATGGTTTCACTTCGTTTGTCTCTGGCAGACATCTCAAAGACATATTAATGACTTAGGCCAAATGGGAAACCGTTTTTAGGTAATATCAAACAAAGAGATGTCTCCTACTTTTGGGGCCATGTCCAGGTATATCCATAACAAGGTTAAAATGAAGATGCAAGGTCAGTGATATACAAAATTAGACCTTTGTATAGCCTATATGCAACAATGAAATCTCTCATTAACAAGGCAGCAAGAAAGCATAGAATACAGCCAACTCTTAGGCTAATTGTGCAACTCGAACCAATACAACACGCAGCCTGACCAAGAACGAGACCTGTTATTTTTTGTTATCCAATGTGCACTATATAGTTGGCAGAATGTTATAACGTTCCTCCTTGCTGTTGTGCAGTATTATTTTATGTTTGTGTTTGATTGATTTATTATGTATTGATAGAGTGTTATTGAAAGCTGTTGATGTGGTGATCACGACTAAAAAAACAGGCAGAATTATTTTCTAAAACATTAGACCATATTACACATAGCTGGCTTTAGCAAGCAAATAGACTCAGCTGGTGCGGATAAATTGTTGATTTCAAAGGGCTGATGCCATACAGGGTGCCAAATCGTTTTTTGGTGTAAAAGAGACAAGGAAATAAGCCAAACCCAATTATCTTTCTGTTTGTTTTTTTTTTCCAGCTATTTCTGATCTCTAAATACGCTTGCGACCTTTTTAAAAAAAATGTGGTTGATTCTGTGTTCTCTGCAAAAGCGTTAGTGTGAGAGCAAAACAAAACAAAAAAAAAAAGGGTTAACCCAAGACCAAAAATAATTATGTGACTTGTAAAGAAATGAAAAAAAAAAAGGCAAACCAAAACCATGTAGTGTAAGAATATTAAATGAAGCTATAATATCAAAGGAAAAAAGTTAGTGAAAATAGATTACTGTTTTGACAATGCAGTGCCACAAAGTCACCAAAAAATACAATAATTGCTTGTGCAAAAAAAAAAATCACCTTTTATGATAAAATATCAGTTTATGAAACCCTTTCTAGTTATAAAAATCAGTTAAATTTAAGGTTTCAGTGACCATCATAAGCCGTAACTACAGTGAGTAGGGATGCCATTCACTTTTTCTAAAAATAACCCAAAATCATGGCGAGATGTTCTTGCATAAATAATCTTAAAGCAAAGTTTCCCTAAGGGATCATGAATTCTTAGCGTATATTGGATCAACCATGTTCAACTTTGTGTGTTTATTAACATTCTTAGGCTTAAAATGAAGGAAAATAACTGAAAAATGTCATCCATGAGTGAGAAAAGGCTGCCTGCAAGAAAGCCCCCCTGAAAAAGCCAAAATTAACATTCTGTTTTAAGCCAGAAAAATAACAGTATAATTAAAAAAACGAAAAATTGGTGCTCTTAATACTGCGTGCAAAAGAACGAGAGAGAGAGGAATTCTCCTATATCGAAGGTGAGTGATGGGTGCCTGGTGCCAACCACTGACCTTGCCCGCAACCATCATTAGAAATGTGGGCAGACGCAGACTGCTGAGAGGACGACAATAGTGGTGGTGGTGGACAGTGTGAGAGGGAGGAGGGCGGGGAGCCCGCAGCATTACCAGGAGTGTGGAGGCTTGGGGTAGTGGTCGAAGACGTGTACTGTGGCGCTGACCGCCCGGCTGGACCTGCCCCGCTAGCGCCGCTGCTGTTGCTCTCTTGGAGAAGCGGGGTGCGCTCGGACGAGTTGGTGTTGTTGCCGCCATCACCTTCGTTCTCAGAGTCTGTGTCATCCGCGTCTCTACCCGGGATCACCCTCCGCTTGCAGATCGGGCAGGTTTTTTTGTTCTTGGTAAGCCACGGGTCAATGCATTTAGTGTGGTAAACTGGAAGAGAGTGTAGACATATATCTAAGAATTATCTGACATGGAAAATATTCAATGAAATAGAATGCTACATAAATAAGCAGTAGAAAGATTTTAAAGGTATGAAATTAGCAGTGGAGAGAACTAAGTACGCTTTGAGTGCAAATGTCTGTAATGCCTGCCGTAAGTATGATTTGAACCTTCAATAATAGCGTCAGCACCCACCGCCTTGCCACTGAGAGGAACATAGCTTATATCATATCCCCACTACACTCTTTAAATAAGAAGTTTCATGGCCAAGCTCTTTATTTACACTGATCTCTAATGAAGCTGTAAAAAGTTTAGAGCTAGAGATGCATCAGATAGTTTACAAAGATGAAAGTTCTAAAAATGGCATGATACTTGATTGATAAACTGGCAGAAAGTTTACAGACATTTACAGAGACAAGATAAAATTCAATGAAAAATTGGACAATATTTGATACTTTGATAGAGATTTTAGGGATGTGATTAATAAAAATAAAAGGAGAGATACCTGATAAACTGGTAGCAAGTTTTAATCAATAATATTGTGAATAAAGCACTTTTCTAAGCTACCTTACAAATTGCATGAATTTATCGAAAAAATATTTATTGGAATACTAAAGAGAATTTCTTTTAATTAAAAAAAAACAACAGAAAAACAAAAAAATCTACTTTTCAAAGAAGGTTTTCTGACTTTAGAGTTTTCAACGTATCACTTGGGTCGAATACTGCCAGGTCAAATACTCAAACAGAACAATCTTAAAGTTGGGCAGATTTCTTTTTACTTTTTAATTAAAAACATCTCCTGACAGTATTTTTTATCCTGTAATCATGGTGGGTCAGAGTTTAGACTGTCAGACTGTACCGAGTCCTTACCATGATCACAGGGCAACACGCGAATCTTCTCGCCTTCCTCGTACTCGTCCAGGCAGATAGCACAAGTGTCATAGTAGTCCCCTATACAAAAATTAAAAAAAAAAAACTTTTATAAACCTGTTTAACACTTACATAAAACTGTCACATGTTAATATTATCAAAGGGCTACCCATTTGGTCCCAGTAACTTTTTATGGGTTTTGAAATACTCTTAAACAATTTTTTATGTTTTCTGATAAAAGACAAATTTTTTTCAAATTGAAACATAATGTACCAGTCCATTTTTTGTCAAGGAGTATTGACATATTTGGCCTGTGGTAAAGACATTTGGCCTACTTTTGATAAAGAAGTAGAACAGCATAGTTTGTACCTAAACCAAAAATATTTAGGAACCAAAAATTCTACTGGAACAGTTATTTTCCTTAGAAGTTTAACCATTTTGCAATAATACAAAACAAAACAAAAAAGCTGCAAATCACCCTGATCATTTAGTTGTAGTATAGTTTTTGATTTAAGGACATCACTTTGCTCTTGAAATTAAACACACCATTTGAAATTTTCACTCGTCGCGAATATTAAGTTTTTCAGAATGGTAGCAAATTGTTTAAAATGTGACCAAAAAAAGCTGAGCCATAAATAACCTAAAATTTGGGCACCTCTGTAGCAATGGTAAGTCTAACAAAAAAAAAAAATAAATAAAAGGAACAACAAATAAAATAACAACTCTAGAAGGAAAAAAAAACTTCGCCTTTTATACGTCACACCATAATGCTCACCTTTCTTGAACTTTCTAACTGGTATTTTTTTAAGGTGTTTTTTGGACAGTCTGTTGAGGCGTCTGCTAGCATGCTCTCGCACAAACTTGATAACCTATGAGGAGAGAGATCAAAACATTGAGAGATGATCTTCACTGGTGGTAGATCTATTTGCACATTTTTTTAATAAAGTGTACAAGAAAATTAAGTCTTTTTTTTTTGTAATCCTTTTGAAAGCAAGTAAGTAATGCTTTAAATATTCTGCAGGGGATATCAAAGTGCAGTATCTCCCATATGGTTTACACAGCAGATACTGCCGTTTGATTGTCCTAAGCAACGTTACTGCCTCACAATCTTTGACTGAAAAAGAACAAAAAAAATCAGATTGTTTCCATATAAAATCTTTAAAATTTTTCAAATGGACAAAACAAGTCTTTCTTGTAAAACCCTTCACGTTCTGTTTTTCACCTACAAAGTGAAAAAAAAAAAGAAAGAAATTCATCTTTTCCAATAGCACAACTGATTTCAGGCGGTAATCTGCCAAGTTTCAGACATAAAATTAATCAAGGCGTTTAGCTCAGCACCTAACGTCGGGGCAACTCACCACAAACACCATGACCAGCACAAAGCAGACAGCCACCACGATGGCAAACGGCCACAAGTACAATTTGTAGTTGATGTCATCAGCCTCGATCACCTTCACGTAGTACTTCCTGTCACGATCAGCGGAAGAAAAAAAATTCTCTCATTGAGTTGCAATTATTCAAAACTGATTAAATTATGATAATGCTGCCCTTCTCGGATCACCGATACACAAACAAAAAGCTTAGGTTAACTCTTTCAGTGCCCAGTGGGTTCCTCAGTCTGTGCCAGCTATTTTTAATGTGCATAACAGATAAACCGTAACAGGGTGCTGCATGGATTGATTCTTACTAACAGGAATGCAAGTGGCTTATGCTAAAAAAGCAGGAAAATTATACACTCTGTAGCAGCCCCTATAGAACTTTTGATGGTCCAGTTAAAAAAACATAGATCTTTTTTAACTCTATACGAGGGCCTGAGCAGCTAAACTCAAAAGAAGTGTTCAATTTTCAATGAACCTTAATTATGGAGGTTTTCTTATAAATAATTTTTTCAAATTTTCCTGCCTTTTTTAACTAGAGAAAACAGCTAAAAAAATCGGAATTCCTGCCAAAAATTGGAAAACTTGCATCCCTGTACTAAATGTAGAAACAAGGTATATTAAAATACAGAGCAAACATTTGGCCAAAGCACTATGCTGTTTTAGAGTCAAATAATTTTGTCGTTTGAGGGGGTGGAAAGGTGTAGCAATGTAAATTACTTCAGAGAGATACGTTTTTATCCTATAGGCCTACATATAATTATTACCGATGAGCTTAACAGTGGCATCCTAGCATATCCTTGACAGAATGCAGATGGGCTTTTAAAAAAGAGTTATGGTATATTAACTAAAAAAAAGCACACTGCCATTCTCACAAGCTTACAATAGAGGGGTCCAAATTAAAATATACCTTCAAAAAGAAAAACAACACATAAAACAATACAGCTCTAAAAAGCATGTAGTTTTTAAGTATCAACGTGACAAAAAATAGATACATTTACACGCTAACA
>BMAT01000145.1:185939-199350 GCA_019649035.1 Elysia marginata
AGAGAGAGAGAGAGAGAGAGCGTATATGCTTAGTTCTACTTGATTCGAAGGCCCACGTTGTTTTACCTTTTGTCTTCCTTTAAGACAAAAATTATCTTTATTCGTTTTTCAATTAGAAACTGTTTCATTCATTCTTTCATGATATGCACATTTCTTTTGCTCATACATGAAACACACAGAGGACTTTGAACTCAAAACATAATGCTGAAAACTTCAAAAGGCAAAGGTTCCTTTCCGCATATAAAAATGGCGGCAATTCTCAGTTCTGAGAACAGGTTTTAGTCCCTTAGAGAAAAAAAAACTTGCATACTATTGATTTCTGTAAGTTTATCCTATATCTTCCAAAATACTGACATTATTCAAAATCCAAGAACTTTTACAATCGAGGTAAACACTAAAGGCACTTTTTAAAACTTCAGCTATTAGAACTTGCTAATTCTATAGAGATCTAAAACTGTAGCTGTTTTACTTTTTTCTGTTTGTTTCTTTAATCCTCGTCTTTTAAATTTTCAAAGTCTATCTCTTTGTTTAATCGTGTACTGCTCTATTTCCTCATGTTTAAAAAAATCTTTTCATCTGTTTTGGTAAAAAAGATACAGAACTTACATCCTTTTTTCACCAGTAAATTACCCTTTATTTTGTGCTTTTGTTTCGTTTCATATTGATTATATAACGACGTTCTAAGAAAGAAACTTATCTCGACAACCTAATACAACTGCACTTGACGGCTTGTTAGTCGTACATCTTATGCCTCCTTCGAATTAGCTTGACTTTGTTTCACTTTTATCACTACGGGCTATAGTCTTTGAGATGTGTGTTCTGCTGGACCGTTAACTAATAGGGGAGTTGTTAAAATCTTTTTGCTGGACGGCGGTTTCGGTAACAAGCACGGTAAAATTGCGTGCGGCCCTCTGATTGGTCAATATTTCGCATCACGTGATATTCTCTATAACATCCCAGCCACTGAGCTTACCTCTATAGTTTTTTTCTTGGGTAGATAGAAGCCTTTAGTCACAAGGGCAGTCGTGGATATAAAACCGAGACCAAAACTTAAATTTTGAGACGCCGTAAATGCACAGCATTGGTTTCGTTTATGATTCAAATGTGAGGTATTTTTATTACTGGTACGTTTTGATCTTTGTAATGTAAGACAGGAAGAAAAAGCATATACTAGTCGCGATTTTTACTCATTGAGTGTCTTAAAACTCCCTATAAATGCAATTTGTTTTTTAAATGAAAGGACAGAACTTGTAAATAGTATATCATTTATGTCAATATATTTTCTTTCAAAGAAAATATAAAGCGGTTTATTGAAAAATCATCTATAATGTTATCTCAGATATAAACAGTTCTAGGAATCTAACTTAAACCTAGTCGAAGCGACATGTGCCGGGTTTACTCAGATTGCCTCACAAGTGTTCTTGCTGATTTCAACACGTATACGTACATCGAACAGACCTATTCTCCATAGCTGTTTCTTGTTGTTAAGACTTTTTTCAGAACAGTTTGATTTTGACACAATTTGAAAACAAAACTGTAGGTCGAAGAACACACATAACATTAGAATTATAGTTTCGACAACTTCGTTTGTTGAATTCTGAAGAGTTTATGTTAAAACTGACCTAAACCTAGAATATCGATAAAAAATCTAATTACTTACCTTACATTTTTAAATCAATGTAGATAATCTAGATTAAAGATTTCACGTAGGGGATTTTTTGATCCAGAGCCTTAATTAGACCTAGATCAAGCCTATGTTTTTAGCATCATTTTTCTTCCTTTTTTTTTTGCTCCACATATCATGTTTTCTTAGGACCCTTGACGTCACTTTTTTCCAGAAAGGATTCAACAAAGACACTAGAACAAGACGCAATTGTAGAAAATTTGCAAAATAAAACTGTAATTTAGATACAAGAAAAAAATTACTTTGGTGTTAGGATAGTGATACATGGAAAATCCTCCGAAATCAGACCGGCTCTGTGGCCTAGCGGTAAAGACACTCGCTCAGAGATCGGGAGGTACGGGTTCGATCCCCGGTCGAGTCAAACCAAGGACTTTAAAAATGGTATTAGTAGCTGATCCGCCTGGTGTCTGGCATTATGGATTTAATGCTAAGTCTGGTCGGCCCGGTGTCAGGATAATGTGACTGGGTGTGGTGTATGCAGCGCTCCGTATATCACAGTGTGGCAGCACGCTTTCAATTGTCCCAAGCGCCGTGTCTGATATTACCTTGTAGTTGAAAAGAGACGTTAAAATTCAACTAACCAACCAACCAACCAACTCCGAAATCAGTGTCACAGCCCAAAGTATTAACAAGTCGACAAACTGCAACACAAAGATGAAAGTTCTGCATGACTTTCCCTCTCAAACCACTCCTTTGATTTCTGCAAGTCCGTGGGGATCGGGATCAAGACTTTCGACCGACCCTGATTTCTCATGTATTCCTGTGTAATTATCTTAAAAATAATTTGTAATTTAGCCATCTTGACTTACTCGACATACGGCTCTTGATTCTCCTAGGAACACAAGGCCGCGACAAGTGTGCTCCAGCCAACACGGTTTGGGTTGGTCCATCTTAAGTTCCGCCCACGTAGTAGATTTTATGCGCTACGGGCCCGCTCGGGAGGTCGAAGCAAAGTATTAGATACTTGAGGACTTTGGTCGAAGCCCTTAGCGGAGAAAATCCAAGATAGCTGATGGGCTAACGGGGCCCGTCAGCCAATCGTCTGCTGTAAAACCCATGTTATCCTTGTCAGCACACAGAATCTCTAGTGTTGGCTGCTGCCATCTCAGCACCTAGCAAGAAAATAACTTTATTTTGCTACTATACAGATGTTAAAGATACGTTTCCCCTATACTTCCAACAGGTTAGACGTTTGATCCGTGACCTCGTGACCTGTGACCCGGGACAGTCATGAAGATGGTTCTCTTTCTGGCCATGATGATTGGCGTAGTAGTCACTACAAACGCTGAAAGTAAGACGCACTGTTGAGTGTTGGGTACGATCATAAAGTTTCTCGAGACCAGCCCAAATAGCTCTAATGTTCGAACTTGAAGTTTGAGATAACGAACTTTAAATTTAGGTTATATCGTCTTTGTATCAAAATATTATAGTAAACGAACAGGAGACACAATACCTTTTCACAGCTTTAAAAAATGATTCTAACGTTAAAAGGTTTGAAAGCTCAGGAAATGTGACGGCGACAACCAACTACGAGTACGAGTTGTGATCACCAGGCGTATATTTGTAAACAGTAAAGCTTTGATTGATTGATTGATTGAAATTTTTACAAGCCCAGTCCATCATTAACGATGATCTCAGGGCTTACGATCTCTCCATCTGTAGTTTATTTCGATACTTTAAAATTGCCAACCTATCTCATACATTAAAATCAAGGTTTAAAAATCTTAGATATTATTTACAAATTTTGAAAGTTTTCTATACATTGCTTCAGATTTTGCCATATAATCCAATCTCTTTCAGATAATCCGAAATCTGAGAGGCTTTCACCTCTCGGAATAGTGTGTGCATATTAGTTGTCTTGTATTATAATATTTTTGTCTGGTTAGCAAAAAGTCTGCGCATTCCACTAAAACGTGTTTTACAGTGAGAGGACATTCACAAGCAAAAAAAGCAGTTTGGGTAAAACCAGCACAAGTAGCTTAGAAAAAAATTGGAGTTGAAGCCCTTTAAAACGGCCAACAAATGTTGCTTAATGGACACTAGGAATTAAAAAAACAAGATAAGTAAGCTGCGCCTATTTCCTAAATACTTCAAGCACTTCACATATATATATATATATTCTCCTAAAACTCATTACCAACCAAACTATGAACTCAACTTACAGAGGAGCAGCAGTAAAGCAATGCACCTTAGCATTCTGACAGATTCTCTTACTGCCCGTGGCTATTAGATATTCATTTCTACAACTAAGTGCTGCCAACAAACCATGGATCTCACTTACCAGAATGAAGCGTTTAAAATTCAACAGCGAAAATTAATTATTTCTAGCTAGGATTTTTTGTTTTCAAACCTCTTTCAGAGGCATGACGTATACACTCGATACTCGGCAGTAGGTCTAAAATATTTTATCTCAGTCGTTTTTGGTACTCTAAATACATCAAGAAGATCTACTGCGTTTACTTTTGATGCAGCTGCTGGTACTACCACTACTTTTATTTTTACTACTACAACTATAAATTTTACAACTATTGCTACTACTACTACTACTACTACTACTACTACTACTACTACTACTACTACTACTAGACCCCCCCACCACTAATACTACTACTACTACTATTACTACGACTACAGTAACTACTACTACCACCACCACTACTACTACTACTACTACTACTACTACTACTACTACTACTACTACTACTACTACCACTACTACTAGACCCCCCACCACTAATACTACTACTACTATTACTACGACTACTACTACTACTATTACCACTACTACTACTACCACCACTACTACTACTACTACTACTACTACTACTACTACTACTACTACTATTACTACTACTACTACTACTACTACCACCACTACTACTAAAACCACCACCACCACCACTACTACTACTACTACATTGTACTACTAATACCACCACTACTACTACCACAACTACTACTACTATTACTACTACTAATACCACTATTACTACTACTAATACCACTATTACTACTACTACTACTACTACTACTAAAGGTTAAGCCGACGCTGACACTAAGATTTACTTTTAAGAATCAGAGAACAACAACCAACTTAACTGCAACGAAAAAGGCTTGTTCACGTGTGATGGCGGATGCCTTGAAAACAGTTATGTGTGTGACACTAGAGACCTTTAGCACACGCACCGTGTCTCACTACGCGTTCGTGAAAATCGGGAAAGCAGATTGAGGAAACTATAAAAATAATGAAACCAGTTTCTAAAAATAGACGCCACAGACGTTCGCGTCATACTCACGTGTTGCTGCTTAAAGTCTGTACTGTTGCACACTGTGAGAACGCCACCGATGAAGCACCTGAGTTGTGCAGTGAGTATTGTCTCTGTCTCTGTCTTTCACTCACTCACACACACACACACACTCTCTCTTTCTCGAAATAGATTTGTACTCTTGTACATAAGAAATAACAGTATATTGTTGTTGTAAAGTTTTAAAAATAATGAGACAAAAAGAATAACTGGCTTTCATAGATGAAGCAGTTATTGTAACGATAACTAGGAGGAGATGGAGAGAGAAAGCGAGAGCAAGAGGGAGAGAGAAAGCGAGACTGAGAAAGAGAGATAGAGACAGACAGATAGATAGATAGATAAATAGGTAGATACAGAAAGAGATTGAGGGAGGGAGAGAGGGAGAGAGAGAAAACGAGAGAGGGAATCTTACAATAAGAGCGGGAACCCAAACAAAATGGGACCTGTCCTATATATATAGAGAGATGTACTTGAAGGAATCTTAGCAAATTTATTTACGTCGTACTGCTAAAATTACTCTCCGCAGACACTAGAGTACTTTTGAAGTCGAGCTAAGGATATTTTAAATACGGTTTTCGAGTCACTAAGTCTTACGGGAATTTCTTTCGGGAATACCCGCAAGACACTGGTGAGCGGCTGATTCGAGGGCTGACCTTCTGCCAAAAAGTTCTTTGCAGGTTTTTTATTTTCTAGTTTAAGAGACATACAGAGAGATAGATAAAATATCAAGTATACAGAAAAAATATAACTATATCTTGCAGCCTTGGCGAATCCTGTTGATATTGTGAATTATTTTTCTGAGCCTGCGAATGTTATTGATTGAATTCAATGATTTAAATATTTCTGTCGCAAGATAAAATAAGTTTTATCGATTTGAAATAAAAAGTAACACAGATATAAATTTTTTTTAAATTCCTTTTTCCTCAATTTAAACGAAAAATCCGGTACACGGCTCATCTGCTCTAGATCAAGTTGGGACGCATAATATAAAGGAGACATTTGAAACGGCAAAGTATTGACTGTGAGTCACGCTGCCAGTGACAATCAAAGTGCAGTATCTTCCAGATGGTTTTTACTGCAGATACTGCACGTTTGCTTGTCAAGAGCAGAGTGTAAGTGAGGGCGGGCCGAGAGAAGCAAGGAACCAAAGGAAGTGAGAAACGTGCAGCTTTTGCAATATGCAGCCACATCCTTAAATTTTGATTTGTTATCTTCTCTCTTGCTTGTCGGCTTTTTTGGATTATTCTCTTGGCAACCTGTGCCAATGAGTCGGATTTTGCAGTGTGTACTTTACTAGACGTTCATATTTTGAATATTTTCTCTTATCGAACTTAAAGAACGTAAAAAAAAAATCACTTTTGCAAAAAGCTTACAAACTATATCACACACTCACATTTGCCTTGTGCCTGTACTATATCCCAACTGCATCAATTTAAACTTTTCATTGTTGATTTTTTTTTTGCTCTAGAGCTCCAAATACACGAAAAAATGTTTGAAAAAAGAAAACTTTTCAAGGGTCAGTTGAAAGTATTGGAAAGCAAGTGGACGCTTTTCTGCGTTGCTCGATACGCAGACGAGATCACGTGGTACCTGATGCGCCCCAGATCCAGAACAATAGTCAACGTCACAAAGGAAGCGATGGCGTGCAAAGTTGACAACTGTCGGGTTGAAGTGAAGCAACTCGGGTGGAAGAAAGACAAGGACGACCTGATCTACGCGTCCCAGTTGATTATCAAGTCTCTGGAAGTACGCGATTTCGGAAACTACACATGTCACAACTCAAATCTTCGCTCTCAACCTTTCAAACTCAAGCGTATTAGAAGTAAGAGTTCTTCCTAGCCATCGCTTCTAACCATTCGTGTTCAAGCATATATATAAAAATAGCTATTAAATTAAGTTTAGTACTGAAAATTTACTTACAGTTTTTTTGCCTGCTACACCTATATTTCATACGCCTTTCAATCTGCCGGGGCGCACTCTTCATGCTACGTGCGACATTATGTTTCATACGCCTCCTGCCGGAACGCACTCTTTAGCGCTCTGCTACTTTCAGTGGGCCCAGGCAGGAGACGTATGAAACATAGTGTAACAGCAAAAAAAAATAAAAGTAAATTTTCAGAACTAGATATTAGCCCAGTTTAATTAAAAACGTTAGGCAGTTTTATAATCAATAATGGTGCAGTTTTAAACGTATTAAATTAGGTCTATATCGTATGGTATAGTCATAGTAAACACGCCCGACATTATAACAACAGATACATACCAACTGTCAGCACCATGTGTGTCATGTGAGTGTGGTCTTGCAATTATATGGACAGTGAAGTAAGATATTTAGTGCGCATAAAGTGTTGCATCATTATCGATTTGAATAATCTGACCATATATACTCTCTCCACATCCCATTTGATAACCTGTTCTCAGATAGACCTAAATAAATCTTTTGTCTTTAAAAGAGTGGTTAGCGCGTCGGACTGGAGATCTGATTTCTATTTGGTATGGAGCTTTATGTACATTTTATCTTTAAAGCCAGATACTTTCAAATGAGTGATATACCTGTAAACTTTTTAACTACGTAGACCTAAGTTTGTTAAGATTTTATATGAAGCACTTTGAGCTCATAGAGGGAAGGCGCTATAAGAATAAGGTCATCATTAGTTTTCATATTTTACTATTATTATTATTTTTTATTATTATTATTATCATTACTATTATTTATATTATTATCATTGTTATTATTATTATTATTATTACTACTCTTATTTTTTATCAATATATTATGATCATGATTATCATTATTATTTTTCTTATTGTTATTATTTTTCATTATTTTTATCAATATTATTATAATTACTATTATTATTACTTTTATTATCTTTATTACTATTGTTATTATTATTATCACTATTATTGATATTATTATTATTATTATTATTATTATTATTATTATTCAATCAAGATTTTAGTCATTTTTAAAAAAATTTGAACTATCTCTTTAATTAATAGAATTCTCTTTTTCTTATATAACTTCAGTGATGCAGACCACCCTTCTACTCTACTGATATCCCCAGGACACACATTTTTGTACACTCGAATGAAGTCAAAATAACAACATATGTGAAAGTTTCTTTTGCTCTAGCCGACTGGCTTTTAACAACCCCTTAACTCACAGATCATAATATCCATTCGATTGACATTAACTGCTCTATCAAGCTTAAAAAATGTTGAGAGAAGCAATTTCTAGCAACATTGTTGCCAAGGAATGGCAGAATGAGAAACAGTTTGATCATGGCTACATGTGTGTATCTTTGTATAGCAAGGCAGTGAAATTCAATGCCAATGCTACTTTTAAGATTGGTTAGTTTTTTGAATTTTTAACATATCAGTCAACTTCGAGGTTATATCATTGGCTATAATATAAAGCGTGCAGCCACACTGTGATGTAAGGAGCGCCTGCGTACACCACATCCAGTCACATTATCCTGACACCGGGCCGACCGGACTTAACACAAAATTCATAATGCCAGACACTAGGCGAATCAGCTGCCAGTACCAAATTTAATATCCTTGGTTTGATTCGGCCGAGGATCGAACCACGCGCCTCCCGATCTCTGAGCGAGTGTCTTACCTCTAGGCCACAGAGCCGGTCGCTACTTTAAAGAAGAGGTTTAAAAGTATACAAGAGACACTACATTTATTTCAGCGATTTTCGTTTTAAGGGTACTTCATGGTGGACAGAACTAACGGCCGGAGTAACTAATCACCCCTGTCTGAAGCATCGTAGTAGAAGTAAAGATTCGTTAGTTGTACCTACAGTGAAAACTAAGACCTATGGAGAAAAATCATTTTCATATGCAGCTCCTCACGTTTGGAACTCGCTTCCTCTTCCCATTCGACAGATAAAGGACTCGCAGGAGTTCAAGTCTGCGTTAAAAACGCACCTATTCCAAATGTATCTGTCCTAACTCTATTTTTTTCTGTGAATGTGTATTGAAAAGATGTCAATGTCATTGTTGTCTAATGCGCTTTGAGCTTTTTGTAAAAGTGCTTTATAAATGTTTTTCATTATTATTATTATTATTATTATTATTATTATTATTATTATTATTATTATTATTATTATTATTATTATTATTATTATTATCATAAAACTGGGAAAAAGTGGGAGGTAAAAACGGCCGCAGTAATCGCGTTGCTATACTATCGTATTGTTGGAATGGACATCGAGTGTATGGGAAAGACAATGGGAAGGAAACTCTTCCTTTAGAAAAGTAATGAAACTGAGAAAAAGTTTGATATCTTGTTGCCTCCGGCTCACGACGGGGAGATGGAAGTAGGATTTTGAGCAGAGTATATTGGGTATTTTGAACGAGGTTATGTAAACTGTACGAAGTAAAAATAATTATTTCAGAAAAGGATCGCTGATATACAGGTTTTTTCCGGACACTTATATCATACCTCTGCTCATTACACACCTTCTGTATCTTATACACCAGCTCTGTGGCCTAGCGGTGAGACACTCGCTCAGAGATCGGAAGGTTCGTGGTTCGATCTCCGGCCGAGTCAAACCAAAGACTTTAAAACTGGTATTAGCAGCTGACCCGCCTAGTGTCTGGCATTATGGATTTAGTGTTAAGTCTGGTCGGCCCAAAGTCAGGATAATGTGACTGGGTGTGGTGTACGTAAGCGCTCCTTACATCACAGTATGGCAGCACGCTTTCAATTGTCTCCAGCGCCGTCTCTGAGATAACCCAAAAGTTGACTGGGACGTTAAAAATCAAACAAACAAACAAACAAACAAACAAACAAATTTAAGCACAATAGCTTTAATTTCCTTCTCTTAGCCAGAGGCTGCGCAATGTTTCAGCAATGCCTCTCTATCGTCAACATCAATCCCTACTGGAGACAAGCCTACCCCATGAGTGGAGACATAGATCTAACCATAAAATGCAAGTATGTTCAAAACGACCAACTTAAGTAACATTAATCATAATAACAACAATTCCTGTCTAGAGTCGGTGCCGCTAATACGTATGAGAGTAGAATAAAGTTACCTTGATTATTGTTAAAACCGTTGTAAAAGATAGTAACATTCGAGAAAAAAAACCGAAGAGCTTCACAATACAAATGCATGAAAACTTTTACGTTTGGGAATGCGAAAAGAGCAAAAAATTATCTTTCTTGCCCGCAAGCAAGTGACTGTAAAGAGGGAGTTTGCCAACAGGGACGATAATTTGCGCTCTAATCTCATTCCAATTACATTATCTAAAATAGCCACTGTACTTGTCTTGAGAGAAATCTCAAAGTTTCATTGAAATGCATGAAAATTAATCTAGGTATGTTTTAAAATCGCAGGAAAATATTCTTTTAAAAGTCAGTTTTCAAACTTTGCTTAAAGGATTCAATTTGCCACTTGTTTTACTTTTTTTTGTGATAAAAAACATTGTAGACGGTAGGAGCTATGACAGAAAACGCTTTTATTTCAGAAGTCAAGCATAACATATAAAGTTTTACATGCAGTAAAATAGAATTATTTAACCTTAAAACCTTCTGGGCTTTGTATAATAGTAAGAGTTCGTGTAAATCAAACAAAGGGTACATCGTTATAACATTTAAAAACATTTCAACACACCAAAAACTTACAAACTTGCCAGTTTAAGATGGAAGTTGATAGCTGTCTACAACAAAAGGCCTCCCGTTTTCACTATGTGACTGTCCATTTCAAAACAAAATATTCTGCGCTTTTTTTTTTATTGCAATAGACTCTTTTATTCAAAGTGAGATTTAAAACTGTCACATACAGAAATGCAGGAAAAAATTATCTTCTTAAGCCTGAGGGTCGTCGAGGATCTTAATTCCGATCCCCACCTACTTCGGGAGGTTTAAGAACTGGCTTGAAAGGGAAATCCATGCAGAATTTGTATTCGTGCAGTAGCTTATCGACTTGGTTTGTGAATAATTTAATACAAAAGGGAGTGACAGTGATTTTCGTGGAGGTCAATCTAATTCTCAACTATTAATTCGTCCTAACTAGGTTATTGTATTTTGATTTTCAAAACCGTCTGGGCAGGAAACAAACATTCTTTTCTTTTTGTTGTGCATTTTATAAATTGACAATAGCAAACTTTAAAGAGGTTTACAGCACAGCAGTTGCTTTTCTAAGCTATAACGCTTCGTTGTTGCATGAATGGCATACGTGAGCTGTGATATTATATATGACGTAATTTTGCTTATTTTACGGTAAAAGTCCTGTGTGTGTGGCTACGTCGAATGAGACAGAAATCTTGCGTTTCGAAGCCTATGAATCAGAATAAAATTTTCAGCTAGTTCGATTTTTACTGATTTTCCGAAAGGGACAAATTGAGGTGGGTGGCTATAAAAAAAGAAAATTTAAAAAATCAGAAATTTTATTTAAAAAAAAACCACTCATTTTTTTAAATTTAAAAGGGACTATGTTAACGATTGAGCTGCTGAAACTGTTTGTCATGCTGTACTTGACTTCATGGTACGTCATTTTCTTTCCGTTTCTGTGGCCTAGCGGTAAGACACTCGCTCAGAGATCTGGAGGTGCGTGGTTCGATCCCCGGCCGAGTCAAACCAATGAATTTATAATAGGTATTTGCAGCTGATCCGCCTAGTGTCTGGCATTATGGATTTAGTGCTAAGTTTGGTCGGCCCGCTGTCAGGATAATGTGACTGGGTGTGGTGTATGCAGCGCTCCATGCATCACAGTGTGGCAGCACGCTTTCAAGTGTCCCAAGCGCCGTCTCTGATATATCGTTGTAGTTGAATAGACGTTAAAATAAAAAAAAACCTAACCTTACCTTCTCTATTGTGGCTAAGCTCATGATTCAGATAACATTGAAAATGTGGCGTCGTGATCTAGTGGTAGACGCTCGGCTTTCGGATCAAGAGGTCCGGAGTTCGAGTCTTGCTTTGGCAGGCCGAGGTTTAGTCTTTGAGATTTCTTCGCCTCACTCATGCTTTTAAGGAGTACCCGACTGTGGGCGGTGAAAATCTAGTCAATATGCTAGAGTGATGTGCTTTATTAGCTTCTGCTCCTGTGAATTCAGAAAGTAATTTGGTTGGTGTTGGACTGTAAATACTGGTCATCTTCCCAACTTTCGTTTGTTGAATTCTCCATTAGAATCTAGGTTAGGTCTAGATTTAGAACGTAGTTTCAGTGTTTTAAATTTGAATTAGATCTAGAAACTTATCTCGATGATTAAGAACTAGATCTCGATATAGTATATAATCTTAATTTAGGGTTTAGATCAGGCCTACATCTAGCCTAGAATTTGCGCGTCATGTTTACTTCCGTTTGAGCCATAGGGCCTAGGTTGTGCGTGTCAAGTTTTCTTCCCATTTTTTAAAGCGAAGGCCACCTTACAACCCTATTCGATTCCTTATTTGGTTGTGATTTTAAATATGTTTTCATAAAAAGAAATCTCATTTGCCTTTGCCTACCTTTATCAACCATTTCAGCAATGATATGAAGAAGTTAGTTACAATTCACTATTTCGGCGCACTTAAGGTATCAGACGCCTGATTGTAGAATTCTGCAGTTTGCATGTTTCTCGAGACATTAGAGACCTTAAGCACACGCACCGTGTCTCACTACGCCTACGTGATAATCGAACAAAAAAAACGCTCAGATAAATTCAAGTTTCGGCTCGTCTTTACAAAAAATTATATCCGTTTCTAAAAATAGACTCACAGACGTTGCCGTCGTTTCCTCAAGGTGCAGCTTAAAGTCCGTTATGTCAACTGGGCGGCGGCCTATGGAAGATGGACGATTGGTCAGGGAAACGGCTTCTAAAGTTAAAATTCGTGAAAACACAATATCGTCAAAGTTGGTAGCAAGAAGACAGAGGCCAGATAATAGAGACCATGCGCTTTGGGTCCGCTGAGGAGAACGAAGGCCATTGGGGAGAAAATCTTGGGTGGCTAACTTAAAATACACACACTAAGCGCCTGACGAGCGCCCGTTAGCCAATCGTCTGCTGTAAAATCTACGCTATCCATGGGTGTTGTTACGTCGTACGTTATCGTCGTAAAGGCGCAAGGTCTTTAATAGATTTTATGCGCTACGGGGCCGCTCAGGAGGAAGAAGCCTTTCCGTTAGCGGACGAAATCCAAGATGGCCGATGGGCTAACGAGACCCGTCAGCCAATCGTTTAATCTAAAAGCCTCGCTACCTATAAGTCGCGCGTTATCGTTGTCCGCCCAGAAAATCTCTAATGTCACCAAAGAGAAGACTGGCGATCGTAGTGGAGACTTTATTTCACAGCTTTAAAGCTGATAATCTCTAGATCTAGATCTTCTTCTTCTTAAGTAAAGAGATCTAGGCTATAGCTTAGCCTACACTCAGGCGAATCTAAAAGGAAACGTGAAAATAAACTAGAGAGAGAGAGAGAGAGAGAGA
>BMAT01000150.1:91413-101879 GCA_019649035.1 Elysia marginata
AGAGAGAGAGAGAGAGAGGGAGAGAGAGAGAGAAAGAGTGTAGGGTGAAAGAGATAAAACTGTACACTGTCGTCTTTATGACTCAACTGAGCGTTAAAAAGTCAAGAACCATAACTGAATGAAGAAACTGCATGAAAAAAAAACCTAATATTAATTTTATCGTTTTCCGCTAAAAAAAGGTTACTCAGTTTTTCAATAAAGTCAACGTGAACAATATTAATTTTTGCTCCGCCGCATAGTCTGTCAACTTGAGAGTCAGTGTGTATTTGAGTTTAAAAAAGAGCGCTCGCCAAGCTGTCAATAATTCATCTCATTGATGGCGAGTGTCCGGCAAGAGGTGGCCATCAACCATCAGTCATTCCACAATGACTATCGCACATGCCGCTCCTCATATTCAGCACAGATATCAAGATTTATCGTTGGTTTATTTCTCTCACACTGAAAGCACGCTGGTTATTTCTGCTCGCGATTTTATAGATCAGAGCTTTCTCTTTTAAAATGATGCATCATCAATGGAATGGTCTAAATCCCAGCAGGGTCACGTGATACTTGGTAAAACACAAATTGCTTCCGGCTTTTATCTTGTCATGTCGCGACATATTGCGCATCCATTGTTTTTAAGATAAGACGAGATTGGTTCTATTGATCCAGCATGTGAAATTTATATTTACGTCTTAGTCATAAAAATGTACGGACACACATACACACATTTGTTTCATTACAACTGTACAATACACGTTTAACACATCTAAAATGTATACTGCCGCGGACAAACGAAATGCAGCGTCTCTAATATGGTTTGCACTGCATATACTACTTTTCGTTTGTCATGGGCAGTTTATAGGTTTACATAACTATATGAAATAATCAGTTAAAGAATAAACTAATTTAATTAAAACTAGGCAAAAAACTTTACTTAAATTATCATTTTGCTTAATACCTATAGGTATATAATATGGTTTTAATTTGTATATGAAAATGTAAAAAGGGTATAATAATTTAACTAAAACTCCTTTAAAGACGATCTTTTGTTGGCCACGCCAGAAAAAAAATGTACGACGTAAATGAAAGCTTCTAGTGACCTTTTGATGGACAAGATCGCACCAATAGCAACTATCACGTGATAGGTATAGGTCAGCCTCGTCCGTTTGGTTGTAACATTGTATTTATAGCTGCACGGTGCAGTGCTAAAGAAACACGTGAAGCGAATAAGAACATGAAAACAAAAAAAAATTTTAAAGAGCCAGTACAATTTTTATCATTACCAAGATACTGAAGAGCCGCAAGTATGGTTTATCATCATAGAATTTTTTCCGTGAGTTATTTTAAGCAACAGTACTAGAGCCGATTTGTTAAGAGAATTGATAAAGAAACGATCTGACCATATTAATAATAATTGCTATAAAAGTGCTGGTTTAGGGGAAGAGTTCTACTCATTAGATGGGTAAATTAAAATTAAACTTAACAGACGTGGACTCAGTTCTGTTTCATTCCATTGTGTCTGATGCGAACGGTTTAAATAATAAAATTGTCGTCTTTTCTTTAAGATCAATTAAATTTTTTTGTCCTCCGTTTTGGTGAAAAAGACTTAATGATTACATATAATTTTTACCCCCATATCTCCCTCTCCACATATTATCTCCCTTACTCCATCTTTTCATCAATCACACACACACACATATCTACAAACACCTCCTATCTCCCTCTCACACGTACGCACTATTTATTCATTTAAAACTTTAGCCTGGTAGAAAAATATTAAGAGGCATCCAAACAAATCTCAACACGTTTAGTTTTCTGTCTATCAACTTCTTTGTCAGCTCCGTCCAATCGCCTGCACGCTCGGTTATTTTGTTCTTTTTCTCTCTGTTTGTAACTGTTTCACTGTTCTTGTTTTTCTTTCAGTTTCTATCTGTCTCAGTTTATATCTTTTTCTCTTGCTCTCTGTTCCCTTTCCACAACTTAATCCCATCAGCCGAAATCAGTCGTTCGCGTTAACCTACCAACATATCTAGGCTGCGTGAGATTTTTCTCATTCAGAAACACACAACAAAAAATTTAAAAAACCCATCGAATAAACGTAATGATTCTGCAGTCTAAATGCTTTCTTTATCTAACAGATCAATTAGGACACCAGGGTGTTAGAGTGTTACGGTGAGGCAATAAATATGAGCACAACTATAATGTTGCAGCTGTCGCACTGCAACATTGGGAAAATCTTAGATAATCATCCGAAACATTTCGACAAAAATACTAAAATATTAAAAACAGACTCATTTGTATGATAATAATCTATTCTTTTCTTTACTTCGCTAAGTTCACATCTTGTGCGAGAAGTGCAGTCTTTTCAAGATGGTGAGTACAAACGCTTATGCCAGCACGTACACAAGACGAAGAACGATTTAACCTCGTTTCCATTAGTTTAATAATGTGGGATTTAAAATTCTCATTTTTTGAAACAATTCTGTCCCGGAACAAAGGACTTTGGACAGTATAACAAACACAAGGTTCTAAATCTCCTTAGGAAAAAAACCTGACTGTAGATTGTTAAAGTATAGGAGAAATCAGTTGTGCTTGAACTTTTTCTAAGTCACTACGGTTCTTAAGCGATTAAAATCCCCTCAAAGCTGTAGGCTCTTGCCTCCTCGTCGTCTCTCAAGGCTAAATCTTACCATAATCTATTTGTCTCTTGAGACTATGGTTTTGGTCTCCCACAATTCATAGCCGCAGGTTTTCAAATTTTCATCACCTTAAAAGCAATCTTTGCACCTATTAAACCTGTTAAAAAGAACCGAAAAGAAAAGTCGTCTAAATCTAAGGCTACACATTTTAATGTATATAAGAAACGTTTTAGTGGATTTTCACATAAGCAACACTTTAATAAACTCGAGATAAAAAAAATTTATTTAAAATACCGACCAACCAAGACTAGAGGTGACCTGAGACGGTAAAAACTCGCTCAATTAGAAAATGAAAAGTTTTCATTGCCGTCTGCACTTTTTCAAGAGGTGGCTTACACGTGTGCCAAGTAAAGTTCATGCGAGCTGTATAAAACATAACGTTAAAAACTTGGAACATACACAATGCCATCAAGTTCTCTGCGGTGAGCTTTCAACATGATTATTAGCATCATTCACTAATCTGTTCCAGTTAAAGTGAGAAAGAAGCAAGTACAAGTGGTGCATTTCCCTTCCGAACTCGGGTGTAGGTAACCTGATTACACTTTCAAACGGGAACAAAACGTGAGAACGTACAAAAATCAAGTCGGCAAATGACGTGCATCTTCGAAACGTTCTAATAGAATGTAATAATATTGACCACATTTTTATATCGCGTTACTTACAAAGGGCTCAAACTACCAATTTACTAAAACCCGTTGAGAAGAATAAACGGCAAAAAGTGTTTTTTTTTTATTTTCAGTGTTAGCATTATTTCATGTTTGGACAGTTTTGGCATGAGTTGAAAACCACGAACAAAATTACGATTTAATTCTTTGTTAGGATGTAACTTGGTGTACGGAAGCAAAGGACAATAAATGATCAACAAACCAAAGGACATAAATTTAGTCACTAGCATTTGTTTCAATATAATTTCTAAGGACTTCATAAATTATCACATGCCTGTTTCTCTTAGACGGTTAGAAGGAGACACCTATTTTAGATCAGCTCAAACTTTAAGCTCCTTCCAAACATAAAAAGGGGGAAGTTAATTATTCTTCTAAGTAAACACTCTGAGAGACTAGCTCGACATGAAGGATGTGAATAATAGATTTGTGTGATGTTTAGATAATCATAATAGATGTTGGAGTTGGCGGACCTGCGGCTCAGCTTGGACAAGGATTCTGTGTTCAGGTTGTATAATTCTCCCAGAGAGAGAGAAAGAAAGGAAAGGAGAGAGAGAGAGGGGGAGAGATACAGAGAGAGAGAGTGAGAGAGAGGGAGGGAGAGAGAGAGAGTTGCAGAAAAACAAACATACATAGTAAGACAAAGAAACTGGTCAAAACATAACCCGATAGTCAAACAATTTGTTTCTAACATGTGACTGTTTATTTTAAGGTATGGACGATAGAAAAAAAAAACGTATTCAACGCTGCGGGAATACAAGTTCAGTCATTGGAAAGGTAAACCGATGGAGCAAAATGCATGTTGACTGCCAATCAACAACACTACTTTGAAAAGCATGGCGATCGATGGATTTTTACTGCAGACCTACTACCACTATTGAATTTTCTAAATTGAAAATATAAAATTATGAAAATTGTAATTAGAGCAGAAAATTGATAGTAATTTTATAAAAATGGCACGTTCCACAAAGGGCGTTTTATCGCTTAGGGTGTTAGAGTAGATAAAAATTTTCAAGTTTCCCAGTTACGTTTCTTTCCATTAATAAAACGCAATCGCTGAAGAGCCTAAAAGGAACAGAACAGTCCAACAATTCAAAAATAAACTGCGAGGTATTACCAAAATTTTAAGAAACAAACATTGATTGATTTTTTTCCAACATGGTTTGTAATTACAAAAAGGTTGGAAGTAGTCACTGATAGTCTGATAACCTAATAAGATCACTTTCCTTTTCATTTTACAAGGGAATGACATTGGGATGTGAAGAGAACCATGCTTAACCGGGACCATGTGCTGTATCCGACAACATCTGTCATTAACTTTATTCACATAAATATATTTTAACAGAATAAATACATATACACACATACATTTATATAATCATATATGTACATATATATCGGGCTCAAACCGTTGCGACCAATGACCTTGTTTCCAGTGTTCACAGTAGGCAGCTTGTAGTGCGATTCCAACACACATGCTAAAAATACTACCCCTCCTTCACATACAACAAAAATAGAAACAGGCGTAAATGGAGGAAATTGTCGCCCATTTTGTGTTTTTCTCTTCAATGATAGAAGACTTTACAGGACTTGCTTATTAAATCGAACAACTCTTTACACTCCTACCAATACAAGGTACGGTGTTATTGAACGAGCTAGTGCTGTCACACTTGGTATTTCACGGAAGCACTTTGAGGCGGTTCCCTGGGTGCAGCACCAAACAAAAGCCAATCTTGATCGAACAAAAAGGAGTTGGCTGTTCCGGTTGAGTTCTAGTTTCAGTTACCCAATACATCCAACAGTTGTAATAGCTATAATATGTTATTTTTACGTTACCGAAATGCCATGTGTATCATTTTACAAATGCTTCCAATAGAAAATATTACTTCCTTTGATTCAAATAAAGGAATGCACTCTTGGCATCAAGTTAGAGTAGACCGGAGAATGCCTTAGCTCTACAAAATGATCGCACTAGTGAGCAGGTGTACCTTTGTTGTTGTTGTTTTTTTTTGCACACCATCCATATAGATCTAAATTTGTTATGCAGAGTGCGTGGACGTAGCACATTTGGAACTTTAAGTACACACTGAAGTTTTGTCCAAGACTGTGTTTGTGCTGGCGACATCGGTATGTCAAGTTAGACCACCGATAACGCTTAATTCTGAAGCCGCCAGTCACCAAGTCAAAGGTCTCATTATTGACCACAACAAAAACTCAACAAGAATAATGGTGCTGATTCAGTCGGACGGAATAAGATTTAACCTTCATTTATTTTCTAATTTAGATTAAATTAGAAAAAAAATTGCTAACAATAACAGAGTTGTGATTTTAAAGAAATATTACCAAATGAGAACTGTCATCGAAACAATACATAAAGTAACAATAAAGAAACGCAAAACAAGCTTTTTGTCAGAGTCACGAGAAGAGTTTGATACTCGAAGGCACACACTATCTATCTACCTGGTGTAAACACGTTGTCGCCAGAATCTGACGAAACTCTTCGCATGTCGCAGACATTTACTACGCTGGTAATCTCTCTTACACGTGAAGGGCTTGTGAGAATGCCATTCATTGTTTTTGCTTCGCGCCAACAATAGTTCTATCCATAAATGTTCAGGACAATCAGAACTTTTTGAATATCAACAACTATTGGCAAAATGAGTGACGCCTTTAATTTGTCTGGGATACATTTTCTTCAACACACAGAGTTCGATGCTGAGTAATTGTATATACGTCGACCACCAAGAGAAAAAAAGCAAGAACATTTTCACTATCAGAGGCACGGACTGGTTAAAGTTATAAACACCAGACTTACTAGAAGACTCCCTCGAGTGTACATAGAGCCTGCAGAATGTGTGATCAACTAGCTACTCCTGGGATCTATGTTTAGCACATATCTTGTCTAAAGGCTCGACTCAAACGTCAACATAGAAATAACAACTTTCATTCATACGAAAAAAACTTTAGTTTGATCCTACATGTATATTTTAAAACAGAGCGGAATTGATATCCTACCTTTTTAGTAGGATAGGCACTTAATACATTCTTCACACGCCAACTAAATAGTCCATAATAAAAAATTCCCATTTCCTAAGCCATTAGAATGCACAAGGAGCAATTCTCTAACGCATACACTGTATTTCAGATCATTGCAGTTATTCCATCATTTAAACACGACGTTTTTAGCCAAGGACCGAGTACCATTAGAGGAGATAGGTGGCAGAAAGTTCTTCCCAAAAAATGCAATCTAGAGACTGACTCTAAATACCCATTGATTCAGTCATACTCACTCCGGTTAAAACCAAGAACTTCCTACTTTCGGTGAAACTGTCTTAATTAAACGCTAGGTGTAGATCGGTTCAAGTCGTAGCCTCCGATTTAAAAACACCGTAGGTCAAGTATAAGGCCGCCGGCGTGGTCATGTTATTTACTTATTGTATCAATAAGCAAACACACGCTTTAACGTGATAGAATTTCAACACCGATTTGTCGACAGCGGCCAGAGTTTGTGTATATATATATGTAAGTATGTTTTGTTCTAAGCTTAGTTTCAGGTGAAGAGAATTAAGAGCATAGGCTTTCGAATAATGCTAGCTCCTCTCGTATCGAATGTCTCTGAATATTTCACGTTCAACACTCACTGAAAAATGAAACAATACTTGAAAAAAATATAACTGAATATTTCACGTTCAACACTCACTGAAAAATGAAACAATACTTGAAAAAAATATAACTGCAAGATGACAGTTTCATCTATACTTCATGAAGATACAAACAAACGTGAAATTGCTCCAGGAATATGCCAATTATAAAAATTTCATTTTGAAAAAAAAAACAAAAAAAAAAAACGACCACAGTAACAGAAAACGAAAAAGATATATAAGGGTAGCTTGAGACTGGACAGAGATTAGGCAAAAATAATTCTAATGACTAAAATTGTAGTTATGTAAAGGGAATCCTAAGGTAAAATTGGGTGGTTCACTTTCGTTTCAATAAAAAAGGAAATTTTTTAGTAAAATTTCAGAGACGTACTTTTTTTTCAATGAAAACTGGGAATCCTGAGGTAAAACATCGGTGACGTATTTTTGTTTCTGTTTGGATAGAACAGGATCACCAGGCCAACTCGCTCTAGAGCAACATACTTCGCTCCACACTTGGAGAAATCTAGATCTAGATTAATTTATGCTGTGACGCGTTTTTAGATTTTTTTGTAGCAGCTGACAGTGTTGATAAACTGTGCAATGTATTTTACATTAGATGGTTAAATAATACCTTTATCATGTAAACCAACATACCAGTAGAGAGTACGTATGCATATTTTATGAAACAAAATTTGGCATTGTTAGCTAATTTTATAAACACGAAAGTTAAAAACTTTGTTCATACCATGCGAATAAATTTATTTTTGTGCTTTATCAAATACAGTATGCTGGTAAAAGAACCTTATTTTGCATGCACAAAGGCTAGAAGTCCTCGTTATTGCAAAAGTTAGCATTACAAAACAATTTGTAACTATATTCAATACCCTTGTTATTAGAATGAATCAAACAAAGGTTTTTTAAAAAGAAAAGGCGGCGTTTGACAAATAATGTAACTCAATAGCTTATCTATTTACCTCATAAGAATATTGCTCATCAGTATTCAAAGTTTCAAATTTGGCAGAGTAAGCCTGTTTACTAGATCTATGTAGGGCGGCCGAGCCTGTTCGCAAAGTAGGCCATACATGCACAGAGCCAAAAATAATTTTTTAGCGCTTCTTCAATATTTACATCTAGTTCTCGTCGAGGGACACCTGGTACAGAAATTCTAGTCTGTTTAAATTAAGTTATTACGTAGAGCGGTCGAGGGCGGATTTTTTACCCCCAAAAAATGGGGCACTTCTGAAACATATCCATGGCGATAAATAATCCATAGAGTTCAATGAAAAAGAAGTTAAAGGCAAAATTAATAAATCCAGTAGACATCATATGCCGTGATAGAAGTGGAACTGGTGTACCGCAGATAGTTGGGTGGATGGTGCAATGAATGCTATCATAAATAAATTGATAGTCAGACAGATAATAAATAGATAGATGAGATAGATAGATAGGTAGGTAGATAGATAGATAGATAGATAGATAGATAGATAGATAGAGAGGCAGATCGATAGATAGATAATTACAAAGATATGAAGATAGACAGAAGGCGTTTTTGTTCACAACAGCACAGTTTGTCATTCGGCAATAGGTTTTGCGCTTAGTTGCTGCAATGGTGAAGCCTACCACGCACCAAATTTCAAGGGAGAGAGAAATCCTTACATCGCTTTTCTATAACTAAAGGTCATGAACACTACCAGCTATGTGCATAATATGTAAAAAAAAAAAAACACTTAATTACACATGACGTGGGGCAAACTTGATTGTCAGCGTGATGGCCGAGATTTGCCACGCTGTATCATCAAGAAACTGAGGTCGAGTGCGGATGGTAATAAAAAGATAGCGAGGCTCTGATAAATACATTTTCTCAAATTTCATATTGTTTTTTTCCAATGCTGTCAATAAAAAAAAAAGGATTTCAAATTCAACTTAATAAAAAATTCAGAATCAGATAATCATATCCCAAACTAAAATGCAGTTTTAAAAAGAATGAGATCTTTCTTAAACCAAAAATAGACATGGCTATACAAAGCTATGTAAAAAGCAGCGAGAGGGGGGGGGGGCGGAGGAGACGGGTTAAGGAGAAAGAGAAATAAACACGTAGAGAGAGCGAACCATTTATGAAAAAAAAATCTATAAACATTGAGATCGGAGGAGCAAACATCGAGGTGGTTTTAAATTTATCCGATAAATGAAAGAATTCAACCCTAAGTTAAGCAACCCACCAGACACGGCGACAGTTTCTATGAAAGAACTTTACGTTTTGTAAACATTTGCTCTGGACCTCTCTATCGGTGATGTGATTCCATGTAGCTGTTTAATTTGATTTCGACGTGATGGCTAAATATATTTTCAGAAAAAAAACAAAAAGGCAGATTAAAGCATTAAATTTTTAAAACCAAGGAACAGTTCCAAGACTACGAGAAAGTCTTTTGCGAGCCATGGCCACAAATCAGGGACTGAAGCTGTAAATGTGTGGAAGTCTTCACGTCAATACAACAGTTCTATGACAATGTGAGACTCTAGCCTGACGGAGGCAATGGTTGTTGGTCACTGACATGACACTCTAGGTTTAGCTCATTAGTTACTTGGCTCATTATGAGAGGAAAGTAATCTAATAATTTTGCCGACCAAAATACGTAGGTCTATAATAACTCCTCTTGTTTTTAGATACGAGTATTAAAATACGAGGGTGAGTCAAAAAGTAATGCCTTTTTGTGTGCTGTGGGAGAACGTTTGGTTGAAAATACATCAAAATGCATCAAAATGAAGCTTATCTTATGGGGATTAAAGTGACATTCCATCGCTTTCCAAGGGCACGTATTCCAGCCTCGTAAAAATGTATTGGTTGCTTTTTCAGCCACGTCTTGACTGCATTTTTTTTTCACTTCTTCATCATTCTCAAAGTATTTGCCTCTCAAACCTTGTTTCATGGGACCGAAAAGGTGATAGTCAGAGGGAGCCAAATCAGGCAAGTACGATGGATGTGGTAGAGTAGTCCACCCAATGAGGCAATTTTCTCCCTTGTTCTGATGCTTGTGTGGAGTCCAGCATTGTCGTGCAATAAGACAACATTAATACCCATGTCAGGTCTCACTCGGAGTATTCTAGTCTTTTCAGAGTGTCAATATAAGAGCCAGAGTTGACTGTTTCTCCTCTTAACTAGAAGTCAACAAAAATGACCCAATGGGTGTCCCAAAGTTGGCATGATTTTTTCCAGCGGACTTTACTGACTTGAACTTTTTCGGCTTACAGTTTCCTGCACTTCGTCAGTGCCGCTAGCATCATAAATGCGCTTCACCAACCTGCAAACATTGCTGTAATCTAAAGTGCCGTCCTTAAAAACATTTTCAATCGTTTGTGTATGTTTACGGGTGTTTCTCCTTCACAAACCAGGAATTCAATAACTGCTCTTTATTTAAACGAATGTCCATGGGGGCATCCATTTTGAACTATGCTCAGAAAAACATGGATCCGAATAAAATGAA